>JAIPMN010017765.1:0-10105 GCA_020650975.1 Apostichopus californicus
ATATATAGTGTTTAAGTCTCAAATATTCCAGGGAGACTTTTCATACTCTTATTAAACTGGAAATTTGAAGAAATTGGGTACAATGTAAGCACGTAGGAATAATTTTTTTTTAATAGTTTACATTGACGAATGTTGTGGTGGCGCTGTTCACCCAAACAGTGAACTTTAACCTGCCTGCCACGTATGCTTGCCACGTACATGCTATAGAAAGAAGCATTGTTAATACGCCATTGTTAATATGTTAGCGATTTGTAAGCGAAGTCGATAGTTATTTCTACACCCTAAAAGTACATTTGTTGAACTCTTTTGGTAAGTAAAATTTCCTTTCTCTTGTAAATTATTGACCAGTTTATTGATCTTTGAATTTGGTGAAACATTAACACATTGAAATTGTTACCTTGTAAAATTCAAGCATCTTCAGAACAGAGACTACAACAAGTTGCGACACGCATAACGTATTAAGAAAGGGTTCTGTACGCGCAGGATTTCTCTGTGGAAATCTGACGAAATTTGGGGGAACCGTTTGAAGCGAAGCTAAACCATTGCTTACTGAGAAGAAACTTGGTGATATTTGGTTCCATACTTATGTTTTGGTTACAACTATTGACAAATTATGGTGAATCATACACCAGTTCATCTTTTACAGGAGGGAGGAAAGAAAGAACAAGATCAGACATTCTGAAGTGTTCATTAGAATGGCGACATTGGACTGTCAGTTTGTACAGTATACCATAGCATTGAAGGGTGGGTAAGATGTTTATAGTTGAAACAATGCTAGTTAATTATACTTGTTACTCTTCACACTGTTAAAGGCATTAAAGACTCGCCCCAAACCGCGTGCGGCCATCTGAAAAATTTAACTTTCCGTTGCTTGCAAGTGACGTTTTGTTCCTGTCGCTACAAAATGCAGACAGTACAGTAATGAAACGTGATACCTTGTTATTTTTAGCTGGACCTGAGATGTCCATCGCTGTATTGGTTGTACACTGTGCTGTGGGTATTGACCGTAGCTGTATGTATTGACTGTACACTAGTGTCTAATAACAGATGGTAGCAAGCTGTGTGTGTGTATTTTCTGGGATCGATGGTGGTGTCTAACACTTCTGTTACACCTCATTCGAAACTGGGTCAGATTACCTGCATTAGACGTTTCTTTTTGCACGAGTCTTCACACCCTTTAAAGCCACAGCATCATGTGGGTCAATATAGTGATCTGTACAAAGGATTCTACTGAAGGGTTTCACCACACTCTCCTTCGTCGACCAAAGGTTTACATCGACACTAATATGTGCATCGGTGTTTACCAGAAACTATCTGCCGTTGCAGCTGCTACAGGGGATAGGGTGGCCAGACATTTTCTTTTGAACTGTCCAGCCGATCTGCCGGACGTCTGGTCACCAAATCCCCCCCCCCCCTTAACCTTCCCTTCAGTCTCTGTGTATGCCCAGGATCAGTTATGATATACATTTCTTTTTGCATGGATAGCGACCATATTTTATCGTAAACTCTTACTAAATTTGGGCGTGAGCAGTTAAACTCCAAGAAAGGAGTTATTGTTTTGAATACCTTTATCTTAAAGCATTTTTTGGCTGTGATATTTTTCAACTTCCATCCAATAGACTTGAACATGGAGACACCATTTTGCTGCATTAATGTCACTATTTAAACTGTTTTGAAATCTTGAGAAACGCCTGTTATATTGCAAACATACACTGACATTTTTTACTAAGCCTTGTTCACACTTGAGAATGCAAGGGTGATCAATTTCGTAGTGTGAACGCTGGCAGACTCAGGATCGGATCATGGTTTCCCTTGAGGGGGAGGATCCTTATCCCGCTAAGGCCAATCAAGATTGTAGGGTGCACCCTCCAAGGATTTGTTAGAATATTAAAGTCGTCCACTTTTGTCGGACTGTATTTATACTGTACCTTTGTGTTATGCGTTAGCGTTATTTATTTTAAAGTATTTGAAGCATATAAGAGAAATTGCATCATACTGCTACTTTTGATATACACTGTGATGTCTAAGAGATGTGGGTTATACATACTGTAGCCTGCTGAGAAAGTTTCATGCCTGTAATTTCATGAGAATAAAGTTCTGTACAAAGCACGGAAAAACTCAGTTGACGCAAGTCTCTAGCCAGTTAAACGCTAAGATCCGAATGCCTGGCCAACAGGATTCACACGAGCCGAGATCTCCGGTTAGTTGCCCTCGTCGCTTCTAATCTCAAGTCAAGCACATTTATGGTGCTAGCTAACAAGTTGTTATGAATAGATTTTGTTAGCAAACATTGTGACCTTTTCCCCAAATGCGTAATGCTCTTTTGTCCACGACACATTCCCTAGTGAGGAGAGGGGATAGCTTTATGACATCACTGAGGGCAATAAAAAGATCGCGACATCCCGGCCCTTACATTATAAAATGTCAGCAAGGTCTACCTTAAGGGTAGAACTATAGGTGAACCAAGCCTAACATAATTTACATACAACAATTAGGAGCTGAAAATATGATTGTTTACTATCAATTTAAGACAAGCAAATTCACCCAAATTGATTGATCCTTTTGCATGAGAAGAAACTTCTCAGACATCGGAGAAAAGTCTAAACAGTACTTTTGTATATACTGTGACAGCTAGTAGTTCTGGAAGAAACATGACCCATTCGATCCATTGGTAGGCTATCCAACCTTCCAGATATTTTAATTTTATGCATGACTATATTATCATATCATTACCCTGAAACAACAATGGTTCCTGGGGTTGTCCATGGTTGACGTAGAGTTTACTGACATCTGCTTCACTGCCGTTAGCCTCCACGAGGGCAGCACCGTAGCTTTTGAGACCGGCGGGGCCCGCGAATTGACCATCAAACCCATCTGCATTCCTTGATGGATCCTGAAAGGAGAGTCCGTCATTGGTGTGATCTGGGCCAGTCTCTGTACAAAAGAAAAACAGAAAAAAGAATAGTTCCAGAAAATGTAACACTGTGTAATACTCATTTATGTGATCAATGTATGGTGTGCCAATATTAATAATAATGATATAATAATAAATAAGTTGTTAATATAGCGCCAAATACCAATAGGCCTGTAGGCTCTTTACAAAACCTAAAACAAATAGAAACATAAAAAGACAGAGAAATCAAATGAATAAAAAGTCTAGAAAACACATAAACGGAAATTAAAATAGTATGTAAAATACGAACACAATAATCTTAAAACACGAGAAGACTATAAAACAGACCAAAACCTATAATAAAAAAAATAAAAAAAATTAATAAATGAAATTTTTTTAAAAAAAAATAAAAAAGGATAATAACCACAGTGGTCCAAATTTGAATAGAATGAAATTTTTCAAAAAGGTACACTTTCTGGAAGGTTCTGACCACATATACACACACACAACATAAAATACACATACAATATCAAATAGGTTCTGTTTGCCTCTGGCAAGGAACCAATAAAAGGGCTGCGTCTGGAGGCTGCTGGGATGGTGAAGAACCTAGCAATCCATATTCCCTATTTCTTGGGTTCTCATGTGGAGGAAAGAGTAATTGATGAGGGTGGAAGCTAACAAGTGGGGTGGGAGGGGGGGGGTTGAAAGATTACTGAAAATAAAAATCTCTTATAAAATGATCGAGGCACCGTAGTATTTTTTAGTGTTTAAATTAATACCATTTTTGCTGTCTTCAACTTGTTCTACCAAAAACACAAAACAAGGCTGAAATGCTGATCAAAGTATTCAGATCTTAAGCATGCATATTAAAGTTTTAAAAATTTGTATGTAATTGCATTTAACTTAAATTGCCACAATGTAGTTGAATGTATTATGCCAACCACATATCATCAGTCGATCAAAACCCAAACTTTTTCAGGTTACTGGATTTTTCTAGTTTTGGTCGACTTTAGCAAAGTTTTTGACAGTCGTTTTGCAGCAAACTGCAACTTAGTATTCATTCGTTGCCATTTTCAAAGCTCATGTTAAGAAAAAAAGGAAAGAAAAAAAAGGAGAAACCTCATTTGATAGGGATGGGGTTCGAACCCATGCGGACATTTGTCCATTGGAACTTAAGTCCAACGCCTTAACCACTCGGCCACCTTATCATACTACTAACACACTATAAATTTACACAATTTATGCGTCCTACTAGTATTGCAATACCACGACACTAAGCCAGTACCACCTACACAACATAAAGGATACAAAAGCTACAACCCACTCAACGATACATATAAAGGTCATTACTTGTACTTTTGATCAGCTGATCGAAGTATTCAGACCTTAAGCATGGATATTAAAATTCTGAAAATTTGTATGTAATTGCATGTTAATTTAAATTGCCACAATGTAGTTGAATGTATTATGCCAACCATATATCATCAGTCGATCAAAAACCCAAACTTTTTCAGGTTACTGGATTTTTCTAGTTTTGGTCGACTTTAGCAAAGTTTTTGACAATGGATCTACACCAAACTGTAACTTAGTATTCATTCGTTGCCATTTTCAAAGCACATGATAAGAACATTAAAAAGAGAAAAGAAAAAAATGGAGAAACCTCATTTGATAGGGATGGGGTTCGAACCCATGCGGACATTTGTCCATTGGAACTTAAGTCCAACGCCTTAACCACTCGGCCACCTTATCATACTACTAACACTCTATAAATTTACACATTTTATGTGTCCTACTAGTATTGCAATACCACAACACTATTTACTACCTAAACAACAGGATAAAGGATACAATAGCCACATCCACTCAACCATTATAAGCCTACTTGTATATGGTGACACCCTTGTACTCGGATCCACAGTTTTAAGGTCAAAGGTATTCAAGCACCAATCAGCACTGAGTAGTAACTGTCAACATATCTTCAAAATAATATTGATCATTTAAAAAAAAATTTGGTCCCCTTCTAAGATTGATCAAACTTCATATGGTACCATAAAAGGAACTTGTAAAATTCAATCCAGCAATATCTGTTAATATTTATTGTTAGCAGATTATTCATATTCTATCAGGGATTTTCTGACACACATGGATGCTTTCCCCACACACATATACATATATTCATAACACAATGTTGAAGTACCACATCACATGACTGTATAAACAGTCATGATTAGGTACATCGATACTGTAAATAAAGCTTGAACAAGCTTGCACTGTCCTTCAGTCTGATCAGTAACTGCTTCCTGGTTCGATCTACTCCACGGTCATTAAGCTTCCCTATAGACAAAATTGTGAAGTTTAATGATTTCCTTGCAAATAAGCACTATGGATGTTGATGAACAAAATTTTAATCTATAGTTTTCTCTTGAAAATCATCGCTCATACTTGCCAAACTTCCTCCCCTCCTAAGAAAAAATAAATAAAAAGAAAACAACAACATGCACACACACACACACACGCACATACTAATGGCTGTAAAGAAACACTGTTATCAGTTAAACTTATTTCTATTTCTATACCTGCACTTTTTTTGAGAAATGACCATTCATGACTCACCAATTTTAAGTATGCCATGACTATTTATAGTCTAACACACAGATCAGTACTCTGATGCAACACACAAACTATGTTAAGGAGAGTTTTTATGACCTCAAATTATTGTTTACAATATATTTCCACTTTCTTTTTGCTACAAGGTGAGAAGTTCTCAAAATTGCTCAGTTGTTAATATGAAGTTGAAAAAGAAAAATTAAAGAAAAAAAAAACACCTTTGTCTGGTTCAATTGCTAAAATTGGTAAAATCCTAGACTGACATTAACAACTGCAACTAAGGAGCTGAAATCATCATGGTAAAAAAAAAAAAAAAAACCTTTGTCTGGTTCAATTGCTGGAATTTGTAAAATACTAGACAGACATTAAGTGCAACTAAGAAGCTGAAACCATCATGGTAAAAAAAAAAAAAACTGTCTGGTTCAATTGCTGGAATTTGTAAAATACTAGACTGACATTAACAACTGCAACTAGGGAGCTGAAATCATCATGGTAAAAAAAAACAAAAAAAAAACACACCCAATGTCTGGTTCAACTGCTGGAATTTGTAAAATACTAGACTGACATTAACAACTGCAACTAAGAAGCTGGCACCATCATGGTAAAAAAAAAAAAAAAAAAAAAATTAAATAAAAACCTCTGTCTGGTTCAATTGCTGCAATTGGTAAAATACTAGACAGATATTAACAACTGCAACTAAGGTGCTAAAATCATCATGGTGAAAAAAAAAAATATATATATAGATATATAAAGAAACCTTTGTCTGGTTCAATTGCTGGAATTTGCAAAATACTAGAATGACATTAACAACTGCAACTAAGGAGCCGAAATCATCATGGTGAAAAAAAAAAAAAAAAAAAAAACCTGTCTGGTTCAGTTGCTAGAATTGGTAAAATCCTAGACATTTACAACTGCAGCTAGGGAGCTGAAATCATCACAGTACAAACAAAATAAGGAAAAAAAAACAAAACAAACTCTGTCTGGTTCAGCTGCTGGAACTTGTAAAATACTAGACTGACATTAACAAACAACTGCAACTAAGGAGCTGAAATCATCATGGTAAAAGAAAAACCGCAAAACAACAATATCGATTGATACAATGTCAACCATTAAAACTCACTGCTATCAGTCCAGGTTCTTTTTGTATACCCGCACCTTTCAAGTTTGGAGACCAAACAATCAGGCTTGAAAACAAGTGACATTCATCAATTCAAAAGTGACTGACAACTTAGTCAAAGTATACACAGACCATTCAGAGAGTTTCTCAAATGGATCACTAGACTCAACTGCAGCACATAACAATATTTACAAATCTTTCGAGGACAGATGCTGTTGAATGTATATCCAATGAAGTGTTGTTTATGATTTTCTTTTGATTGAGTTATTAGAAACTATCAACAGTTTTTAAACAGGATTTCTAAGTGGTGGCATATTTTAGTTGTGTAATTATCACGAAAGCTGAAAATGGATGCTATTTTTTTTTCTAGGTTGTTTAACTTTTTTGAAATGGCATTGATGTTATTTTGGCAGATAAATAGAAAAATTGTACAGGGTATTTTAAGATTTTTTTTATTGAGTATGTTTTTCTGTGATAGGATTTTAGTATATGTTGTGTAATTTTATCTCGACAGCTGAAAATGGATATAATTTTTTTTATTCTAGGTTGTTTAAAATTTTTTGAAACAGCATATTGATGATGTTATTTTGACATGCAGAAAAGAGAAACTTGTACAGGGTATTTTAGATTTTTTTTTATTGAGTATGTTTTTTGTGACCAGATTTTAGTATATGTTGGTTGTGTAATTTTATCTCGAAAGCTGAAAATGGGTATTTTATTTTTTCTAGGTTGTTTTAATATTTTGAAACGGCATATTGATAATGTTATTTTGGGCATGCAGATAAAGAGAAATCTTGTACAGGTTATTTTTAGATTTTTTATATTAATTATTTTGTTGTGACCGGATTTTAGTATATGTTGGTTGTGTAATTTTATCTCGAAAGCTTAAAATGGATATTATTTTTTTCTCTAGGTGTTTTGAATTTTTTTGAAACGGCATTGGTAATTATAAATTGGGCAGATAAAGCGAAGGGAAATCCAAAAATTATGGTACCGACGGGGTTCGAACCCGCGCGGATCATTTTATCCATAGGAACTTAAGTCCTACGCCTTAACCAACTCGGCCACAGTACCTTGTTGTAAAACATTTTAATTTCTTTCTGTTTTAATGTACAGTAACGTCACTATTGCAACAGAAGTTCATGGCACTTTATCATGAATATTCACGGCAAAAGGGATCTCCCCTTTTCGCTGTAGTAACAGGAACAACAGGATCAACGCATGATTCAACGATTCCTTAGTCACTATGTACATATCACCAAGAATGACCTTAGGTACAGAGTTAGTGTTGATATTGTATTGACAGTCAGACAGCACAGCTATCAGGTTCAAGTTCAATTTCTATACCTGCAATATTTAATTCTTGAGCTAGACCCTTTTAAACAGCTGAGGTTCATCAATTAAAAAGTGACTGACAACTTAGTCAAATTACACAGACCATTAGGTCAGTTTCTCAGATGGATCACAAGACTGAATGTGTTACAAATCTTACAAGGACAAAATGCTGTTACGAGGACAAATGTCTATTCAATGCAGTGTTGTTTATGAGAAACTAAAAAGAACAATTCTTTTGATTGAGTTATTAGATTCGATCAAACAGTGGATTAAGAATATTCACAGTGGAAAAAGAATATTCAAGGCAAAAGGGATCTCTCCCCTTTTTCGCTGTAGTAACAGGAACAACAATAAAAGTAACACTGAAACCACAATACCATATCTTCCAGGACAGGATCAACGCATGATTCAACGATTCCTTAGTCACTACATATCACCAAGAATGACCTTAGGTACAAAGTTAGTGTTGATATTGTATTGACAGTCAGAAGTCAATTTCTATACCTGCATTTTTAATTCTTGAGCTAGACCCTTTTTAACAGCTGAGGTTGATCAATGAAAAAGTGACTGACGACTTAGTCAAATTACACAGACCATTAGGTTAGTTTCTCAGATGGATCACAAGACTGAATGTGTTACAAATCTTACGAGGACAAAATGCTGTTGAATGTCTATTCAATGCAGTGTTGTTTATGAGAAGATAAAAGAACCATTCTTTTGATTGAGTTATTAGATTCGATCAAACATTGGATTAACATAAACATTTAAGGCTTTCACTGCCATCATTGTCAAGTTAGCCTTAAAGGAGCAGTCTAGCGATAAAGCATATTTTAAAGATTAATATCAGCCAGTTTTAACAAAAGAAACTTATTTGCCATTCCTGACTTTTTTTTTAAATATATTTTTATATTCTTTTGGTAAGTCCAATTTTATGCCAAGTCCTCATAAAGAGAGTATAAAGAAAAAACTTGTACAGGGTTTTTTTGTGATAGGATTTTAGTATATGTTGGTTGTGTAATTTTATCTCGAAAGATGAAAATGGCTTCTTTTTTTTATTCTAGGTTGTTTTAATATTTTGAAACAGCATATTGATAATGTTATATTTGGCATGCAGATAAAGAGAAAACTTGTTCAGGTTATTTTTAGATTTTTTTATATTGATTATTTTGTTGTGAAAGGATTTTAGTATATGTTGGTTGTGTCATTTTATCTCGAAAGCTGAATTTGGATTTTTTTTATTCTAGGTTGTTTTAATATTTTGAAACGGCATATTGATAATGTTATTTTGGGCATGCAGATAAAGAGAAAACTTGTACAGGAAATGTTTAGATTTTTTATATTGATTATTTTGTTGTGATAGGATTTTAGTATATGTTGGTTGTGTCATTTTATCTCGAAAGCTGAATATGGGTTTTTTTATTCCAGGTTGTTTTAATATTTTGAAACGGCATATTGATAATGTTATTTTGGGCATGCAGATAAAGAGAAAACTTGTACGGGGAATGCTTAGATTTTTTTTTTTAGTATGTTTTGTTGTGATAGGATTTTAGTATATGTTGGTTGTGTAATTTTATCTCGAAAGCTGAAAATGGATATTATTTTTTTCTCTAGGTGTTTTGAATTTTTTTGAAACGGCATTGGTAATTATAAATTGGGCAGATAAATAGAAGGGAAACCCAAAAATTATGGTACCGACGGGGTTCGAACCCGCGCGGATCATTTTATCCATAGGAACTTAAGTCCTACGCCTTAACCAACTCGGCCACAGTACCTTGTTGTATTACATTTTAGTTTCTTGCTGTTTTAATGTACAGTAACGTCACTATTGCAACAGAAGTTCATGGCACTTTATCATGAATATTCACGGCAAAAGGGATCTCTCCCCTTTTCGCTGTAGTAACAGGAACAACAATAAAAGTAACACTGAAACAAAAATTCCAGGACAGGCTGAATGCATGATTCAACGATTCCTTTGTCACTACATATCACCAAGAATGACCTTAGGTACAAAGTTAGTGTTGATATTGTATTGACAGTAAGAAAAAGCACAGCTATCAGGTTCAAGTTCAATTTCTATACCTGCAATATTTAATTCTTGAGCTAGACCCTTTTAAACAGCTGAGGTTCATCAATTAAAAAGTGACTGACAACTT
>JAIPMN010017767.1:0-28196 GCA_020650975.1 Apostichopus californicus
GAAATTCTATGAGATGTTTGGAACTTCCGAGGGAAGTATGATACTAGCAAACAAAATATCAATTTTTTTTTTTTTTTGATCAGGAGTATTTAATTTCAGTAATGTGTGATAAAAATTTTACTTCAAAGTAAAATAAAACTGTTAGCAAACTGCTTATCCACTAGAGAGCCTGTGTAGGAGAATGTGTAAAAGTAAGTTGGCCTGACGTTTCGATCCAAGAGGATCTTCTTCAAAGGCTAGATGACAAGTAACAGTAACAGAAGGGACAAAAACACGCACAGAATACAGACAGGTTAATGAGCATGGTGAACACAAAGAGATAGATGTAAGGGGATTAGTAGACAAGGGAAGGAGAGAAGAATGAAAGAAACCAACAGGGCAAGAAGAGAGGTAGGAGAGACAGCATATTTAGAGCACGAATCAATATGAGATTAGGATTTTCTGGGCTGGAAATATACGGCATGACCAATAATTACCATTTAAGGATAATGAAAGGAATGTTTCAAATTAAAAGAGCTGCACGATACAGCAAAGACCACAGGGAGGAAAACAGGGAGGAACTCGTGCGAGACCATGAACTTCCAACAGACCTTCATTGCTTACTCCATTGTTAACATATGTACAGTTAATACTACAGTTCACATGTTAATTTTATTAGACTAAGTGCAGTGCACATTTATGTGTTCAACCATTACTTGCAACACACCTCGGCAAACTTGCCTAGCAAATTTGCTTTGAACCTACATACTGACCTGTTATGTAGAACTTTGTCAAACTATGGAAATTAACCGTCATGAACATTGTCCCTCGATCCCTCATCAATATGAATAATAGCACCCTATTCTCCCCCCCCCCCTCCCTAATCCTCAACCTTATATAGCAGTAGTAAGTGTATCCTATCTCATTTACAGTAAGTTTATTTGATGCCTTGCAAGGGTTTGTTGCTTATTACTGTGATCTGATTCATCCAAGCACTTAATGTATCATTTTGCAATAACACATACTTTTAAATCACATGTTAAACTGTTCATGAAATGGTACACTGTTTCTGCAAATTTTGACATGTTTCTGCAAATGTTGACATGTTTCTGCAAGTTTTGACATATGATATCCTTTTGGAGTTTAATGTGTGCATGTGTTTAGTATCCTCATGTATACTGGATATTTTGTTAGAACCTAATATGACAACTATGCATAGTATCAACTAATCAGAGAAACAATCCAGGTAGTAATAAAATACAATTAGCATGATATGATACCTTTGTCTCAGTCTTCAGAAATCAACCTAAATTACTTTTTTATGATTGTTTCATAACATTAGAAATAGTGAAAGTTTACACAAAACTTATTGCAAATCACTCATAATTGATACAATGAAGTATAATATGCGATATTAAGACCTTATCACTAGATGATTACAGGCTAATTAGTAGGAGTGCAGTGGTCTTTAACAATGCAGTGGTCTTTGACTTTGACAGGCCTTTTAACATGCTGGGGCATGTGGGTGGCGGGGGGGGGGGGGAATTATGTCCCTCGGTGCAGACTGCTGTACCCCTCCCCTTGCCATTTATGCTGCCATTATGTGTACAAAAAATCTCTTATTCTGACTGCTCGATCTATCCAGTTACAAAATATAGATATGACATGGTTTGGTAACAATAAACAACTACAAGGTCCCAATGCATAATGTAGCTTTAAGAACATAATTGACAAAAGTATATATAATACTTGGTGCATATATAGAGGCTCCTCTGGAAAGCAGTGCTTCTGCACTGAGCAGGACTACCCTCATTAAAGATCACAATCATAAAAAATAAAAAAAATAATAATATACTGTACATATGAAACTCTTACAATCGATGCTATAACCTAGAGAACACCAGTTAACTAGATCAGCATCAGATATATAAAGATAATGTTCACTTCATAGCTGCAGACTTCCCACACACAATAGGTTCAAACACTAATCTACATAAAAGTCAAGGCAAAACTTGACGTTGTCTGCGTAGGCTTTTAATTAAGTACCAGTATCAGATCCTCTTCAGTGAGGTCGAGAATATGTGTATGGCTTCATCGACTTTATAGCTATGAGCAATGCTAAATGAACTAGTTAGTCAGATGAGAGAAAGGTTATCAAGGCTGAACTGCTGGGTGAAAACACAGAGTGAAAGGTGGTGCAATGTGAGGCATTGCTGTAAAGTAGTGCATTCTGCTGTATGGCAGCCTATCATACAAGTTTTCAAGTTACTGTAAGCAGCCATTATTAGGAGACACAAAACCCAATCATCTTCTTTGGCTGATCATGTCTGGGATCTCTGTGAAGAACAACTCACCCAAAACAGATCTAAGAAAAATCTTGTTCTATTCCTGAAGGAGAATTTTTCTGGTAACTGTCATTTTGTAAATCTGTGATGTCATAATGGAATGTTAGCTCCATGTTAGCTCCATGTGGAGTGATACCTGTAGCTCAGTGGTTAACGCCGGTACCTTTAAATCATAAGGTCCAGAGTTCGAGTCACTTCAAGATTAATGTATGTTGTCCAGTTACAGAGTTGTTGACAATTGACAAATGAATGTAAGAGACTGACTTCGGTCAGTTTGCGGCTTTGATAAGCCAATGATGGCTTCTTCCCAAGTTCCTGCTTGCAGGAGGATCTAAAAAAACACATACATAATGCCATCAGGATATGAAATCCTTTTTTCTTTTTCTTTTTTTTACTTCTGCTTGTCATATTTTCAACATTGAATATTAAAGTACTACAGACACCTAGCCAATTTGCCACATATTCAGTACATTTTGTTATGTGTGATAATCTTATTCAAAATCTGTTGATTTTTTCTTCAAAAAAGCTCTTTTTGATTCCATGATATACACAATTGGAAGTTTTGATAAATCTGGAGACACTCATTAAATATTTGCAAACTATGACATGGAGTGTTGTCATCACAATTTCTTATCCTAGGCCTTAAAGCGTGGCTACACAGTGTATATACATGTAAACTGGCATTAAACTGAATGATCAGGCCAATATATTTAATCTAACCCAAAGTAACAACTTTAAGCACAGCAATATATTAAATGCATTAATGCAATTATGCAAGACATATTTTAACCAAAGAACTCTTTCTGGAAGTCAATTGACCACTGTAGCCAAATACCTTAAATTTTGTTTACAAGATGAAGTTAATTAGATTTAAGTGTCATTTTCTTTGGATCAAACAGATCCCAAATATTTTGAAGACTTGAGTTTTTCAGATATGTTTTGTAAAGTAGGAGGCATAAGTGTAAACATTTTTGGTTTAAACAACCTGTGTGAAACCATCTTCAACAATGATCAACCATCTCCAACCATCTTCAACCAGTCGTATTTTATGACTCTTCTTTATAAATTTTACATTTATACTGGAATGAATAATAATTAAATGAATGACAGCGATGGCAGAATTTATCAGTAAATACTTTCAGTTGGAAGTCCTCATTGCCCGTTATATGGCATCAGTTTGCATGGAATCAATCTTATCAATCATGCACATCAACCAAGGAGGGGTGACACGTCCTCCAACTTTCTGAAGGGTAGGGGAAATAATAGCAAATGTTCCCCCCCCCCCCATGACTGGGTTGTTTAGGCGCTTGGCCTATCAGGCTCATAATGACTCGTTTCAGAAGGAGCTCAAACATTATGCTATGAGGTTAGTTGTTATTAATGTTTTATTCTCATTTGCTCAACACCCCCATGTAAAATAAAACTTTTTTTTCTCAACTGGGTTGAAATTTACAGCGTAAATTAAATGAGGAACTGTGCCCATATATCGCTGAGGCTATTTGCTAAGCCAATTAACAAAACCTTGCAGCATTCGCCAATCTCCTTTCCAGTATATGTTATATTATAGTATATATTATCACGTACAAGCAATAAACACTACATGTAAATTATATTGTGCATTCAGTTTAGTTAGCCATGCCATCCATGATAGTTTTGAAATGTTAAAGCAATATTCATTCATACTTAGTAAAGATTCCTAAATCCTATTGGTCCATTCAGGTCAGCTGACCGTGGTTAATCCTGTGAGTAACGCACGATAAAATTACGGGGCATCACTTTAATAAATCTTTGGTTATATGTAACCAAAAATGTTTTGTTTTATGATTTTTCCCCCACACAAATGGTAGTGTATGAATGAACGGGGTTAATCAACGGTCTAGCGTGCGTTACTCACATGATTAATGCACTCCGGGTGTTAATGCTATCGCTGGATGCACTCGGGCTCCGCCCTCGTGCATCGCTTGCATTATCCCCCGATCGTGCATTAATCCTGTGAGTAACGCACGCTAGACCGTTGATTAACCCCTTAGTTATATATTTCATAGGAGTTTTGAGACAGATACGAATACGGTGCAAAGCTGCAAGTCATGTTGTTATTTTAACCATGCTACTCATTATACCTCAAGTTCTAGTTTAGCAGTTATGTACATGCGCATGTTCACAAAATGTTTTGTGATTCAGTTAACTGATGCAAAGCACAGGGTTCTAGTCTGCAGGTAGGGGGGAGAGGGGTGGGGGGTGGCAGGAGGGGCAGCTGTTCCCGTGAGATTTCCACTTCCTAAATGAAACGATAATGTGAAAGCCTGGACAATATGCGTCAATTCTGTTAGTTTTAGTGAAATGATCAAATCATTTCTTCTGTTTTCATTAGTCAGTGTTGCGCAACTTCAAGAGTCTAGGCAGGTATTGTAGGAATGGCGTTCAAAAATGAACGCAAGGTTTATTTTAACCACTCATTACGTTTACGGATCGCGATGACCTTGCGTTTGTATTGGTTTTCATAAGTCTGGTTCTAAGAAAAAACAATAAATGTAGACAGCTTCTAAGATTTAACCTGCGTGAACATTGTAGCAGTCCAACGTGAAACTGCGGTTCATAAATATATTTATTACGTCTATATGTATAGGCCTATCAGTTTCATTGTTAGCCCCTATATCAGTGTCCCAATTCTTTAACTAAGACTATTGAGGCACAGTCCCCTACATGGCATGTAAAACAAATAATGATAACACAAACCTAACAATTAATTTACACCTCAATTCCCATATGGCTTCCCCTCAACATGTAGGCTACGGCTACCATCAGAATGCCCTAGCGTGCTTTTACATTGTCAATTACTTGTACTACCAACCGCCCCTCCCCTCCTCCTTCCTGCTTTCCATTTGAGTCAAGGGAGGCAATTTTCAAATACATTAAAAAATCTAACAACTTTCCTATTCATACTAGATAAAACAAGATGGTTGCCATTTGAATGAAATGCAAGTTTAAAGATGTTCTTATATATAAGTGAATGGTTCTATTTACTATTACTGTGCTAATCATGTTACATGTATGACTGAATATTTAACCTTTGACCACTGTGTAAAATAAATTATTACTTGGAAGTGCATCTAATTATAGATCACTAGATGTCAAACAGATCCACAACTAATTAACTCAAAGGATCCACACACAGGTATTAGATTGACAACTGATAAGCTTGCCACATACCTGAGGTGTGTATAGAACCTTGATCCCCAAACTCAGACAACAAAAACAAAACCAAGTGACTAATAAGTGACCAGTGATCATGTCTGGGTCAGTTGAGTCACACAGGGTTGATTCCTTGAGCTACACTAGCATTTAGCGCCATAATTATATAAATAACATAACATTAAAACGTGTTAAGAATATATTGAATGATGATTACCACCCAGCAACTGATTATTTCAAGTTCCTGCCTTCAGGCAAAAGAATGCGTACTTTTAAGGGTTCTAAAAGATTTACTGACAGTTTTTATCCTTCTGCTGTGAAGATATTCAATGCGCACCAAAACCGTTAAACAATGTTATACTTTGTAGACTTTATATTGGATATGAGGGCATTTATATATTTTTGTACGCTTTAATATTTTGTAGGTACATTTTATATTTTGTTCATCTTTATATTTTATAGGAACGTTTTCATATCTACAGTATATGTATATTATTATACGTCTTATATGTTGTTTACAATTTTTAATGTTTTGAGCTCTTGTTATCAACCAATTTCCATTGTATTTTTATATGATTGGCTGAATAAATATCTATCTATCTATCATATAATTTATTTGAAGTAAACTTTAATTAAAGGACAGAACCACTGTTTGTATATATGGGTCCTCCTTATCTCAGTAATTGCCTTGTGAATCAAAGTAAAATTCTCAATTTTACAATTTTACAATAAAGAATATTCAGACAGGTAAAATGTACTCAATAGGTCAAACCGCAAGAGGCCTATAGCAACATGACCTCTCCCAAGTCGCTGGACTGGACGGAACAAATCAAAGAATCACACCACACAATAACCCATGCCTGCAAAGATACACACGTACACATGTGTATTAAGTCCTGTAGGAGTGTTTTGATTGGGTTGAAGTGAATAGATGCAGCATGATTTAGATGCCATTAAAGGGATATATATCCAATGGCTGATTTTTATTGTTTAATAAGATTGCTGGAAACTTTCTCAGACTTCTTTACTATAGGTCAGAACTACATATTTTTCTCCATTTACCTGTGAGTGACAGATTTACTGTATGTGCCTCAGGAATATGTCCCTTAAACATGATTGGTGGAATGCCTGAACATAATGAAATGGAATTTAGATGCATGCATGTAAGCATTTAAACACTCAAGCTGATTAGAACCATATAGGGGACTCCCAATGTATGACACGGTACATCAAAGGAAGGCAAGAGTCCTAGAGAGGGTCGTTAATGTTAGGCTAACCAGAATGAATTAATTTAAAAATGTAATTAAAAATTTAGTAAATTTTCCTTCAGTTTCTTACTTAAACAATGCTACATTCTGAGCAAACCTTAGGTCAACTGTCCACTATTAGAGCTATGCAGAGTACAGAATGTATGAAGACCAGCGAGAGACCCTGAAAATGTTGAAAGTCAGGATCAATTTCTAAACCTCAGGTCTGAGATAAAAGACTAATACTGAATGAAAACAAAGAATTAACATAAAACAAGCTACCAGAAAGCATCTTATGATGAATTGTACAATTTTAGTTGAGCCTCTCATAATCTTCAAACCAGCAGTTAGTGTAAGTGTGAGCTGGGCTTAACTTTGTGGTACCATTTTCTGGAATTATTGTTGCTCCTAACCAATGGAGCCTATAGAAGCTAAAAATGTTTGTTCACCAGTGGAATGCAACATGCGGAATAGCGCAGCCTACTGTAACTTAGGGCCTCACCTTTGATGTTAGAATTTCTAACCTAGTACTATTAGGCCTTTGTAGTATGTCCTTCTTCGACATACAATGATACAGACTTAATTAATGCAACCCTTGCAAACTGCTGCTGACGTAAACAAATATAACATAATTAATATAATACAATATACACAGGACTACACCACTTATGGAATGCAGGAGATAATTCATAGTATTTGGCATATATTTTTACTACTGCCAGCTTTACAACTTCACATAGGCCTAGACCTATAAATTTGAACTAAAGTTAGGCTAGGGCCTAGGCCTAACTGTTAGTTTTAGGCAAAGGTCATACTGTACTCCACTCCCAGGGCCTCAGATTTACAATAGACCTACACAGTACATTAGACAATGTGAAGTTAGGTAGTCATGTCTTGCAATAACCATTCAAGTTCGCGATCTGAAATGAGGGTAATAAATCAAACATTCCGCAAAGAAAGCTGAAATTAAATGAAATTTTGAAAGGAAAGCTTGTCTTTCTGTATTAAGTTTTTATTCCACTTACTATGTTCTTGGAAGTTACAGGGTTTAGTCCTTCACACAGCTGATTTTGAGAAAGAGCAATGTTCGTTACTGAAAGGACAGAGAGCGATTGTGTTCCTGTCAAAGGCCTAGGCCAGTTTTAATACTTCCATTCTACCTTTATTAAATTCAAAATGGCGGCTTCCTTGTTGCTTGTTGATTATTCGAGCGACGAAAGTGAACACGGAGAATTAGACCAGACCGAACCGGACAAGAAAGAAGAAGTGAATCAAAATGAACCTTTGCACTTGGTTCCCCTCAGTGAAGGAGAAAACGTTCTCACTCTTCACAAAAAAATGCAGTTAAACTCCGCGCCGTTAGTGGAACCGTCTCACACACTGGAGGTAAAGTAGCACTAACTTAGGCCTATGTGAGACATTACGTTAGGCTATAGCCTATGCTTTATATGGATCGGGTCACATTCCGCCATCGTTACATTCCGCCATAACTTACCGCCACAGTTTTCGTGACTTTCCGCCATGGCTCCGCCATGGCGGAAAGTCACGAATACTGTGGCGGTAAGTTACGTAGGAAATAGATAGCAAATAGATAGGATTGGTTTATTTTGAGAACCTGGAGTGATTGAATGGAATCACGAGGGTTTAGAAAAAAAGAGTTGGTATTGAAAAGAAAATAGAGTAAGAAGCAAATAGATAGGATAGGTAGGCTACATTTTTGAGAGCCTCAAGTGGTTGAATCGCGAAGGATTAAAATAAAAGTTGGTATTGAAAAGAAAAAGGTTGCATGCGCAGGTTTTGAGGGGATCTTAAAATAATTGGAGTGTTGAGTCATTGGATAGAATTCATTGTAAGGACGGATTAGGGAGTACAGAATATTCAGAGTAGTAATGTTATCAGCAATTAATATAGGCTATGGGATAGTTACGGTGCGGTATGCATTGCGTGTGGCATATAATAATAATGTATAGGATAGTTACGTACGTCGCGCTATGCATTGTGCGGCATATATAGTACAATGAACAAGAAATAACATTGTAATTTAAAGGTATAGATAGAATGTAATGGTTGTAGGTGTTTGTTGGAGTAATGAATGACCTGTAGCGATATTGATGGGATGTTTAAACGGTTTCATTAATGGTTCAACATTGGAAGAAATTTAGTTTTAATATGATTCTAGGAAGCTAAGGGCCCCTCCCTTTTCTGTACTCCTCCCCTCTAGTTTTCGGCTTGGATTCTACATGCGGGTTCCTGATCACTATTCAGTGAAAAAAAACTAAGTTGGTTTAAGTTTCGCGAAGTGTAGTATTTGGTGTTAATGTTTACTTAAGTGGTATATAAAAACCTTCTTTTCCGCCATGGCGGTAAAATGGCGGAAAGTCACTTTTGCTATGGCGGAATGTTACTTTTCTTATGGCGGTAAGTTCCATTTTTTATGGCGGAATGTTCCGATGGCGGAATGTCACGGCCCCCGCTTTATATAGCCAATACCAGCGTTATGTCTAGTCTAGTATTATTGATTAACGTAGGCCTATGTGTCCGAACAATTGTTTTTTTCTAATACTAATAATAATCAGCAGTTATTGTGGGAGAATGTGGGAGAAACCCGCAAGGGCTTATGGATTACATTACAACTAGTTACACATCAAGTGGCTTCCAATTCAACATTTTATCTCAAATTTGGAATTGGTGGCATTGGCGGTCATACTAATTAGCTTCAACAGGCCCATTTCACGACAACTCAAGACAACAAGTTTAAAATACCATCAAATACAATGGTTGTAATCAGAGTGTATCTGGAAACACGTTTAAAACTGACTGGAACCATCATGCATACATATTTTTCACGGGGAAAACGTTTTTTTCGTAAAAATAGTCAACTTTCTCTGTCCGTAGAATTGGACGACATGATGCGATTGCGCTTGCGCAATGACTTTGGACCGCACCGTTATGATATGGGTGGGTTCGTGTTAGGGTTTGGGAACTACCTTTGTTTGTGTACATGTCGGTAACGTGGGTTGACGTAGTAAGAAAGCACCAAAGTAGTATGATGAATGAACTCCAAATCAAATCCTTGAAAAAGAGTTAAAGGAACAAAAGAAATAAAGAAACAAACAAAGAAATACATATAAATAAAACTATAATTTAAACGTTTTTCTGATTACAACCATTGTATTTGATGGTATTTTAAACTTGTTGTCTTGAGTTGTCGTGAAAAGGGCCTGTTGACGCTAATTAGTACGACCCGGCATTGGCATTTGTGTAAAGTAGTTCCATAGATGTCGGATCATGTTGCAAGACAAAAACATTTGCCCGAAATAATGCTGGACCTTACTAGACTAAAATTAATCTTAATTTTTTAGGCATAAATAACAACTGGAAATATTTTTGTGGCAGTAAATTTCACATAGCCTAACCATTACTACAATACTAGTCTTGTTCTAAAATGGCTGATTTTCATCATTAATTGCCATTATGAGGCCTTAGAACTTATTGTAACTAGGCCTATTACTATAGTCAGTATTGCGAAGTTGGGAACACTGCGAAGTTCGGACACCCCTAAGAAATACACGATTTCACCATGACAACCTACAGGAAGAGCCAAATTTCACCAAAAAGTACGAAGCTACAGTTATTTTCTCTCCAAAATGACCCGTGTGCAAGCAAGTACTTACATATTTGTCAATAAAAGGAAGTTATAGTTTTGGGGTGTTTAATGCTTAGGTGTCCGAACTTCGCAGTGTCCATGCTATTACTAGTATAAAATGAGGCCTCTGGAGAACAAACTTGTGATGTGATGACAGCTCTAAAATTAGGCCTAGCCAGGCCCAGGCAGTAAAGTTTTGTTTTGCACAGGGAACTCAATAAGGAGCAGTGGATATGCACGGAAAATAAAAAGTTTCAGCTGAAGTTTCGCAAATTTTGAAATTGAATATTTTTTACAAATTTTTATGCATAGGACCATCATGACATCTGTACTCCAGCAAAACAGCATGTGATGTGTACATAGCAATGAAGTACAGAAGGACCTACAGTAGTCTAGTCCTTCATGCATAAGCTGTTACTCTTTGCCCTGGATATTGTTAGAGTGCAAAAAATCAAGCTCTTTGCACTATACAAGCTTTTCAAATGAGACACTGGATGCATAGAATGGCTGCACAATGTGACACCTAGAATACATTTGTCATGTCTAAAAAAAGTGAGTCTGCATGCATGTAAGTTCTCTTACTAAAATATCATGACTTGAAGCTGATGAACAGCAGGTATGGAAAAAAGAAAACAGTGTTCACTTTGATCAAATATACTTGCGCAGGGAACACTGTGCAAACCGAAAAAATATGCGCACATTGCAATTAGCAGCACTGAAATTGCACAGACAGAAAACTCTGATGGTTGTTTGTGCAGGACACAAGTGTGGAGCCAGGCTAATCAGTTTTACTAAGAACCCCTAAATTTTATGAAACATTTGACAGCAAATTGATTGCCATACTGTAGTTAGCTTGAAATGTCTGTCTTATAGAATTAATGTTATTTTACTTAATTTATATTCTCCTTTAGGGGAGGTTTATCACTGGAAGGTGGAATAAAATGTTAACTACATGTATCATTTCAATTGCAAGGAGTTAGGCAGTTCCCTGGTTTACTCACAATAGCCCATATTGAAAACTTTGCAAAATGTATTAGAAATTTGATCATCAATTTTTATATGTGGTAGGAATATGTATATTTTCTTCCTGATTCACTGAGAAGTTGAAAAAGTGATTGAAATTTCTCATATGCCATAGACCCAATCAATCCAGTCAACTAGTACTATGATACAGTAGTGACTTAATGAAGTTCTTGTAAATCAGAATGGCGTGATCACCTGCCTGATCAATGTTAAAAGCTTTCACTTCTACATTTTGCCGAAAGATACAGTTGTGCTCAGAAAGGTAGTTTTATATATTTTATTGTTGCTTTAGACTACCACGAATTTGTTCCTTACGCTATTAGCTCCATGTTTTCAATTTTTTATTAGGTTTCAGGTTTTCTTCCAAAGTCTTGTGTTATTATGGAATTTTGATTTCTCTTTTGGAAGACATTAATGCCACCTTTTCCACTTTTTATCTTTCCTTCACAGGATGCAAATAATCCCTACAAGCCGCTAGATCCTTCAACCAAAGAGGTTCAATATAATGCAAAATATGAGCAAATGTTTGCACCAGAGGTAATGTTTCTTCACTTTTTTCCAACTTGTTAAGGTATTCACTATTCAGCACATATCAGTTTTTTAAGTGATTTATTCATTTTCTGTAGCATTTAGACTGATCGTTTATGAGGTTAATGGATGATATTTTTGTGTGGCAGAGTCAGAGAGTTTGAAGCAACTTTTAAAACTGTTCATAAATGGTAATTTACTTTTGTATAGGTCTGCAAAGCAATTAATCATATTGATCTATTGCATTCAGTTGTTTTAACTCTTAAATAGACAAGATCTTATTTTGGATCTTAACTTTTTATTTCATATTTGTGTATATAAATATTTTTTTTTTTTCAGGCAGGACCAGTGAATCCCTTCAAGACACAGCAACAGGCCGCTAGTAAGAACATGCTGGCAGGATTTGTAGAAAACGCTAACTTTAGTGCCTTCCAGTTTGAAAACCAAAGGAGAACATTTACAAGTTATGGTATGTACAGACCAGTGGCGGAGCGTCCATACAGTCAGGGTGGGCGGATGCCCCCCCTGACGGACTCAAATGGACTGCTGGCGCCCTTTTCAGCTTTTTACCATTTTTTACTTATGCACGATTATTGACTTTTTTATTGCGCTCTCATCTACCTATTGACATTTGTCACAAAATGGTGATGACACCTATTTATTCTTCGTTTATCTGCAAATTAGCAAGGCCCGGAAAGGGTCATTTCCGGCGATCTAGGGAGTATCTTTACTCAAAAACTTCTGTACGCTCCGCGCCAATGTGTGGTGGCGCTCCGCTCAGATAGTGTCGAAGCGCCCCTACAGATCATTCTCGCCCCCCTGACCAATACCCCTAGCTCCGCCACTGGTACAGACCACGTGCAAGAGGCAGAGAAATATCAGTGGAAAATCCTTATATACATATGTAGTATGAATGAACTTTAGAGCTCTAGTAATTTTGACCTTATTATCATGCAGCTATTGTTGTGTTGATGGGATTAAACTGTTTTATCCATGTGAATTTACTTTCACCCGTTCTTGGTATTGTTTCTCACTCTTATAAAGTTTGATCTCATTGTTTGCTGAAGTGATTCATTGAAATAAAATTGAAATGAAATGAATGAGGTCTTCAGTGCAAAGGTTATGTACGTTAATTCATATTTTTTCTTCGTAATCCTCTTGTTGATATGTTCTTAAAAAATTCTGGTTCTCTTTTATTCTGCATTTGCTAATTTATTGATGTATTCTGAAGCATCATCATTAATTTTTTTAATTGTTTTCATACTGATTATTTTTTTCGCAACTATTTGATCAAATATCATCATCTTGTGATGTTTTTGAACACCTAACAAGCAATTATTGTGAACTCATACCATCACCTTCAGCAGTTTATGTACTATCGGTGAACACCAAAGCCAAATCGCTACTTTTTGGCCAAGGAATTGATTATACACTTTTCTAGCTCTGGAATATGTTTTTTTTTTTTTTTTTTGCGAGCAGAGATGTTTTAAATTTTAATAGGGCTCACCAGCCGTGCCCAAAATCAACAGAGGGTGATGTCATATCTAGTTTCTAATGTTTGACATGATTCAAGTGAGGACTAACACCAGATAGAGTTATTTTAAATCAGAGGACAAATATGACAGTTCCTTCTGTAGAAATGTTGGAGAGCTCCATAACACTTTCACTTTCAAGCTGTGCTGCAGATGGATCTCTTATTACCCAATGAGAGCCTTATGCCAGTAACTGGACTCGTGGTATACCTCTAAATAAATGTCATATATATTGAAATGGACCTATAAGTCGATTCAATTCCGTTACTATATATTGAATACCCAAAGTCCCCAAAATACACTATTTGAGCTTCAGTTCAGAAAATTTGTAAAAGTGTTTTCTGTGTGTAGACGATGCGTTTAATTCAAGACGTGGCTATACAAGACACATATCTGTAAACAACAATGGCATGTTTTTATTTCATATCTTCATGAGTTATTCTTTTATTGCACCATTCACTATGAATAAAGATTTTTCTCAGAGAGTTTCTTCTGCATAATAAGCTCAGCATTGTTGTCTTTGCAGGTTTTGCTGTAGATCCAAGCACAGACAGCTCAGATAGAATTGTCGGGGATTCTCAAAAGATGGTGGACGCTGAAGGTACGTCACTTACTTTAAAGGGGTATTCCAAATGAGTTGATAAAAGATGCTGGAAATTGTCTGCATCTTTAATAGTAATAATAATAATAATAATATTGAGGATTTATAAAGCGCAGACATAACCACCGATAACGGTGCTCAAGATGCATCACAAGATTGCCCCGGTCAACGATAACCTGTGGAACATAAAGACAATCCCTCCACATGGCAGCAGCTAAACAGCGCCAAGCTGACAGTTTATCTCACAGGTCCCAATTTATACACCTGGGTGAAGAGAGGCAATGGAGATTGAGTGCCTTGCCCAAGGACACAAAGCAATGATCTGGCCAAGAGTCTAACCTGCAATCCTTATATCAAGTCTACTGCGTTAACCACTTGACCACAACGCTCTCTTTAGGTTCAATACCACATCCTCATAGCATATTGCATGTCAAAGAACGTGGACTTGTGAGTTATGTGGTATTTTGCAAAGGCATCTGGCAACAATAGAGTGAATGATGTCACCATGGCAAGTCAGCTGAATTTTTTCCTTCCTTTTCTCTATAATATTTAAAAACTCACTTATTTAAAAGATGTGGCTTAACAAAGCAAATCAAGGACTGGAATGTCCTGGTAAAAATATACTTGCGGGAACCCCATAAAAAATTATTCACTTTCATGATTCTTTTGTCGTATTTCCAGGAAAGACCGTCTTTGAAAGTTCTCAGAAGAGACCAGGAGATAAAAGAAAGAAGACAAAGAATATGGATGCATCAGATATCGATGGTTATGAAGGCCCCTGGAGTAAATATAAAGATGAAGAAACAGTTTCTAAGCCATCAGAGGTCAGAAGACACATTATAAGTCTACTTGATGTAGTAAAAGCAGCCATTGTTAGAGTTTAATGTTTTGTAATTAGGAGGGGGGGTGGAATTATTTCTGAGGAAATTTTTTACGATCTGATGATTTTGCAAACGCAGCCAGTTGGCACAATTTCCTAATGCTAATTCCTCTCTAAACTGTACTCCAATATCATGCTCTCAAAGCACTGATATTGACAGTACAAACAGTTCCTTGATCTGATAGAAACATGATATTCATACTGCTCGTACTGACAGTACGAGTGCTCTGAAGCGGGACTTGGCACTACAGTATAGAAATAAATTGTCCCAACTGGGTGGCAACCACCCTGTGTTGTTGCATATTCATCTCACTACACACATAGTCGTCAGCTATCATTATCTCAAAACTCGATAGAAAATGACGATACAATGACTGTAAATTTAAACGGAAGGTCAAGATTACGTTCCTTATATCTGGACTATATTTCTTTTTCAATTTTACAGGCAGAACAGGAGGAACTTGATGTCATTCTGGCTAAAAGGGCCAAGAAGGGTAAAACTGTGGAGGAGAAGACACTTGAAGAGAAAACCACCTTACATGGTACCAGTCATTTTATACATGTTTTTTTTTTATGTTTTATAGCTCTGTGTAGCATGTGTTAAAGAACAATATCAAATAGAAATGGGTAACTAGTTTAATAACCAGTCCAACAAGATCCATGATGATATTATATTTGTGTGTGCATCTCGTCAAAGAACTAACTTGATTGGACCATCGCATTTGAAAATGTTGCAATGTTTTCCATGTTAGCTGCTGGAGCCTTCCACTGACAAACCTCTCTTGTTCCAATAAATGTTCATTTGATGAAAAAGCAAAGAAAGGTGCTGATTTTTAACACTTAGTCCAATTTTAGTCTTATTAAGGTAATTCGGAAGTTGGTAAAATTGCCCGCTGAATTTAAACACCTGATATCAGGTCCCTTTTAGTCACACTGTCAATACCCATTCCCCACCCCTAGCCCCTCCCCTGCTTCCATTTGTGCCTATGAAAAGGAAGGAGAAAAATATTCATTTCACTGAAAGCGACACTTTTTAAAGATTTAACAATCATGGTACTCCCTTTTCTCTGGTTTTTAAACCGATCTCATAATACCTCTCCTCTCACCAACAGTCAAGGACGCGTATGACTATCAAGGCCGCTCGTATCTTCACATTCCCCAAGATCTGGAGGTCGACTTGAAATCGGAGGAACCCCCAGAGAAGTGTTACCTCCCCAAGAAACACATCCACTCCTGGACGGGTCACACCAAGGGTGTCTCCTCCATCAAACTCATCCCGAAATCAGGTCATTTATTGCTCTCCAGCGGCATGGACAGTAAGATCAAGGTAACTGTCAATCAGACTTGTGACAAGTCTGTATTTGTACTCATATTCTAGCATAGTTTACCTGTACTGGTACTCGCCTCCGCATGGATTGTACTCGTAAGTTGTAACCGGCATATTTTGGGAATCTAGTATAAAGGTACCAGTGCAAGAACTATGTACCCTTACTCATGCTTTTCAGTTTTGGTACTCAAGCTTTGTACTCATACCAAGGGGAATTTTAATGGTACTCGGACTTTGTACTCATACCAAGGGGAAGTTTAATTGTACTCATACATGTGCTGTTGTACTTGTACTATTGTAATATTTTTTAAGTTGTATTATTTTATGCGTTTCTGTGAAGCTGCTTTGAGATCATTCTTTTGATGTAAAGCGCTATATAAAATAAATTATTATTATATTATATTATTACTACATATCTTCAGCTAACCAAATTGGTTGTTTTAATTGCTCATCTTGGAAGGTTGGAGGGAGGGAGGAGGTTGGGTGGGGCGAGGGGGACATTGTAGGGTGGATTGATTCAGGTCTTCATTATTTGTATTACAATTTCTTAATTTGTCCTTTGTTAAGGTTTTCCTCATTAGAAGAATACTTTGGGTAAATTTTTAGCTCATTTTGGATGAATGCCCTTGCTTGCATTTTAAACGTAACTTTGAAGGAAATCAGATGAAAGCCACTAATTGCCATGGTATGCAAGGTTCCAGTGAACACACCTACCATGAAAGGATGTAGGAGTCCATCCAAGCCTTCCACTCAAATCTGTCGACTGTTTGCAGAATGAAAAAGTTCAGGTCATTTATTTGAATCCATTTTGCTTGTGAAGAACCTTTTTTGGTAGATTCAGAATGTTTATAATATTGCGTCGTCAGTTGTCTATTTAGCCATCAATCCAAATTTTTTTTTTGTGTGCAATCGCCAGATTTGGGAGGTGTACAACCAGAGGCGCTTATTACGTACATTCGTGGGTCACAAGCAGGCTGTGAGAGAGGTGAACTTTAACAACGACGGGACCAAGTTCCTCAGTTGTGCCTACGACAGATATATCAAACTCTGGGACACAGAAACAGGTGAGATGTTTAGTCTTGTCTATCTGTGCATGGTATTAGAAGTCTCTTCATTTTATTTTGTAAATTATGGATCTCTTGGAATTCAGACAAAAAAATAAAAATCTGTCTTGTGTGTCTTTGCTTTGCAGTATACATGTAACTAACAAGTTCAACCAACATATTATATATATATAATATTTTCGATTTTTTGCAATTTTTGATTACCAAATTGCATGAAGGGTGCTGGTGGACTGTATGTAGTTATTATTATCACTTATAATTGTATAATTATTAAAAAATATGATTTTGAAGTTCATTATAAACATGGATTAACCATTTCCAACCCTGTAGTTTCTAAATATTCCCTGCAAAACTGATAAGTACAGTAGTATGCAATTTAGTTAAATAATAGTGAGCTACTTCTCTCCCCGATTTATTTGTTCTTTCGTCAAGAATAAAACAAATATAACAGCAGGTCCGAAAGATTGGCACCCCTTCCCCACACCCCCTAGCTTTGCCTTACATTGAGAAACATTGTGGTATGAAAGCGTTCTTGGTATTGTGATACAGGTGATAGAAAATAACATTGGCTGATGATGTAGGTATCCATACGACAATCTACAGAACGGAGCAAACAGTTGGATTTGAAGCAAAAGTAGCAATGGTACAGTAGTACTTTTAAATACTATAAATTTGATATATATGAAGATAGTGGATAATCATGTTGCTTAGGTGAATGCTTGCCTCACTGTGGCATTTCACACCCCAATATTCTGCCATAACCTGGACAACCATTACCATTGCTATCACCCCAAACTTTTCTGACAGCATGTCTTCAGAAACTTTTCCTTTAGGCAGTTGCGCCGACGTTGCTAATTACCTGAACAACGTCCGGTCAACGCCGCCGTGCATTAATCTGAATTTATTTTAAAATCTATTAAACCTATTAAGTTCTCAGCTTATGACAAGTAAATTCTTCTCACATTTTAATATAATATCAGTGATACTCTTTCTTTAATATTTCCCTCTTTTATCCTCATTTCCAGGTGAATGCATAGGAAGGTTCACGAACCGTAAAGTACCGTACTGCGTGTCCTTCAATCCAGACGAAGACAAACAAGACATCTTTGTGGCTGGGATGTCAGACAAAAAGATAGTCCAGGTCAGTTTGAAAGAAAACAGAAATTCACCCCAGATCGTACTTTGATATTGCAGTATTGTTTAGAACATGTTATTCAAAACATTTTCCTAAACGGCATAAATGCCGAGCTACACCGCTGCTTGCTTTGCCTAAAAAATTTTTTTTTTTTTTTTTTGGCAGCTTGCTGTACTTGTGGGAGGTTAATTAATATTTATTAGTTAATTATGCAAGGTTCAGGGAAAACAATGACTGTAAATTGTAATATAAGAGGTAACAATAATGAATAATGGCAGCAAACTTATTTCATGATGGTTATTTATATTTTTGTCTTATTATTTCCAGTGGGACACAAGGAGCAATGAAATAGTACAGGAGTACGACAGACACTTGGGAGCTGTTAATTCCATAACCTTCGTGGACAACAACAGACGGTTTGTGACCACCTCCGACGACAAAAGCCTGCGTGTCTGGGAGTGGGACATTCCTGTGGATTTTAAGTACATAGCAGAACCAAACATGCACAGTATGCCCAGTGTGACTCTTAGTGCTAATGGTAAGATCATATCACCATGGTAACCATCCTACTTTTAGTTTTTGGAAGGAGCTTGAACTTGACCATTATTATGAGTCTAAGTGATAGAGATGGTTGTGAGACAGCGTAGGAGAAATTGTATTCCATTTGGGAGATACCACGGTTTTAATGTTCCATAAAAGCTATATACTTATAAAATGGAACATACTATCAATATATGATGTTTTGAGAATTGTTCTTTCTCCTTTTCATTTCAATGTTAGGCAAGTGGTTAGGCTGCCAGTCTATGGACAACAAGATAGTCATATACAGTGCCCTCAACAGAGTAAGGGAAAACAGGAAGAAGGTCTTCAAAGGTCACATGGTAGCAGGGTATGCTTGTCGAATGGATTTCTCTCCTGATAATGCGTAAGTAAAAGCCAGATTTGATGTTGAAATTTTTGACAAATTTTAAGTGCTTAGTATTAGCTGACAATTTTCTGCCTTCAGTTGCTTGTGGTACTTAGAAATTAGTTCATAATTCTTATATTTTTGAAAGACAACTTCATCATGAATACTTTAACAAAATGTGTCATTGCTCTGAAAGTACACTTGAGCTTTGATGTTTGTAAACTTAGCATGAATGGTCATTGTTTCAAGTTTTAATGATAAGTTGTTTATTCTTTGAAAAAGTAAGGTTCACTTCCCCGATAAATGTACCAAATTTTCTCTCTTTTGTGGGCCGCATTGAATTCTTTTGCATGTCAGATTTGACATACAAGTTGCCTACTGCAGAATTCTGGTCTAGACTTAAGTGTGGATGTTTGTTTTGAAAATAACAAGTATTCTCAAGAGTTTTAACATCTTTTTTTTGGTGTTTTTTCCTCCATTTAATCAAAATTTGCTTTCTGTTACAGAATGAAAATAGAACATAACGTAATACTAATATAATAATATTATAACTCACAGTCACCAATGAAACATCTGGTTTGACACTAATGCAACATATTAACAATTCACTTCTCTCTTTTTTTTATCTTTCTATTTTGAGTATATTTGATGGAGAGAATAGTTTTGCTGCTACAACAACCATGCAGCTTCTGTTAGGATAATCCTTTAATATATACCTTTCAGCCATTGATCAATTCTTACCCAATTTGTCTTTAATATAAAATTTTTTTGGTTGGTTTTGCTCTCAGATACGTGGTTTCCGGTGACGCAGACGGGAAGCTGAACATCTGGGATTGGAAGACGACTAAGTTGTACTCCAAGTTGAAGGCTCACGATGGGGTTTGCATCAGCTGTCTATGGCACCCTCATGAAACGTCAAAGGTCATCACGTGTGGATGGGACGGTCAGATCAAACTCTGGGACTGAGAGAGGAACGCCACCCCTCGATGACGAAATCGCTCCCAGACGGCCAGCCATGTACTGAAGACCTGCACCGATGCAAGCTGTACGTGTGCAGGTTTAAGCTATGGACACAGCTTCTCTTGGAGAGTTTTAAGTAAATCTGAAGAAGCAGTGACATCAGCAAGCAGTAGTATGTCAGTTGAGAGCAGACGGAAGGAAACATGTTGAAGATAACGACACCATGAAGTAACATGAAATATGAGGCATGTCATACCATCCTAGAATGAAAGAAATGTAGGGGTTGCCATGGAGATGTGCCTAATTTGAAGTGGGACTCGTCGACAGTAGCAGGCAGTATGTCAGATTTCAAGTCTTTGAGGAAGGAGGGAGGGAAAGACACTCTCTACAAATTGTAGGGGTTGCCATGGAGATGTGCCTAGTTTGAAGTGGTCAGTGGGAGTCGTTGACAGTAGCTGGCAGTATTTCAGATTTCATGTCTTGAGAAAGGAGGGAGGGAATGACACTCTCTACAAACTGTCGAAGATTTTGAAGTGAAGTGAAATTTGTGATGCGTGTAAGGCAATCCTTCTGTGGGATGTGGGAGTTGCCATGGAGATATGCAGATTTAACATGATCATATTGTGATGTGTTGAAGAAGAGGTACCATGGGTATTATTCACTGATTCCATTAAAATGAATACCATCTTAATAATGTGTAAAGAAAGAAATGTGGGTGAATATTGTGGTCTCAGGATTATTTGTTTTTGGAGAGGTTCATGGAATTAGATTTGATTTTCTCTGTTAGTGTTTAAGGTTTTTTTTCCATTTTCATTCATGAGTTTGTGACTTTAGACTGCCCAACTATTGTATCAAAAGTCTGCTGTGTGGCTCTTCTGTGACCACCTTGTTCTTGTATTTCCGTGATGTTATGAGGTGTCACCATGGCAACACAATAGCAAATTCTGTTTTCGAAATTATGGAAAATGCCACTTATGTTATACTTGCTGGAGGTAAGAAGTGGGTGGGACACTCACTGACTGTGTTAACTCAATAATGTATCGGTGAAAAGTACATTCGAATGTGAAAACAAAAGAACAGAAACAATAAACCATTGTTCAAATTTGTATCAATCGATTATAAGAAATACGAAAGGAGAAAGTTCCATTGCAAAATATGTGAGTAGGGGCAAGTGAAGAAAGTAAAGGAAAACGGATTATGCTCAGTGCAGAAACTAATCACCATGTTTGTACTAGAGTTGTAAGGATTTATACCATTGTAATTTCGAATCAAGTCACCGTCAGTAGTTGACTCATTGTATTATCTCCATGGTGATAATCATGACAAAGTTACTTGAATCATATCACTTTTGAACTTTCAGGACTTGAGTCAAAGTGGTTATGCACTGGTTTGTACTAGACTTTTAATTTGCAGGAAGAAATTTCAAAGTTGTACATATATTTTGTAATCATTGTCACATTTCAAAATCGTATGTACTTTATATTGTAATATTACAATAAAGTTGAAAAAAAAGAAAGAAGGATGATTCCAATTTGTCTATTTCCTGGAAAGGGCACAAAATTTTATAAAATATTAGAATACATAAACAAATCAGGTTTCATTTCTTTGAACGTTTGGGTCAGGTTAAAAGGGTTGTACACCCTGGCACCACCCCCACCACCCCCTGCCCTGGATCAGGGCCTGTTAATGACCATATCACACCTCCACAGACGTTTGCAAATATATATATATACAGTGCATATAATTTTCTTACAAAGCATATTCGTTTAATAAATATTCACTGCGCGATCACCATCCATGAGGCGGCCCAAGCAATCTCACAAAATGGTGCTCGAAAGGTAACTCGTAGGTTTGTGCTGAACCAATGTCAATCGCTTGTGTTAATTCTTAGTATCTACTCAACAATATACAAGAAAAAAGTTTTAAGATAGTTTACTCCAAAAAGTATAAAGGTTGTGAAGAGGCGTTTGAATACTGGTCGCTCAATTTATCAGAAGTTTCTTCACTGTGCAGTGTGCAACTATTTATTTCCCTCAGTTGGTATGAAGAATGCACAGTTTTCTTATGAAGGAACGATAACATCACTACTAGACCAGCTGAGGTACAAACAACCTTTTGTACTGGGAGGGGGGAGGGGATGGGGGGCTAAGATTTCAAGTCTTCCAGGGGAGGGATAAATTTTGGAGGCTGCTTAGATGAAAAATAGTGCTATTTTTTTAAACGATGTTGAAGAAATTTTGGGTTGTACCACATATACATGATACAATTGTATTTTTGGGGGGATATTGTCTGCCAGTGGGGGCATCTCCCTGCCCCAAAGAACTATATGTGGTTGCAAACCCTGACCATCAGCAGCTATGTGATGTAGTGATTCCATAATTTATGTTTATATGTTTCTTTCTTCAATAATTGAACTTAGATGGACCTAAACTGAAACCTTATTACATGCATTTTGTATTACCTCATTTGCCTATCCATTTCCGAATTCGATTAAACAATGATGAAAACAAAAGTATGGAATAGAACACTGGCGGATCCAAGGGGGGGCCAAGGGGGGCCATGGCCCCCCCCAAAGGTGAGCCAAAAAAGTGTTTCCGAACATCCGCTAAATCATATGATTGGATAAGGAATAGCAGTGGTAGACTAGTCTAAACCTTTTCGTTTTCTGGTTTAAAATTAAATGTATGAGCATGAGGATTTATCACCATTTTGCAGTTACAGGCTGGTTGTAAGAAATTTATCAGGCGCGGTTCCAGGGGGGGTCCAGGGGGTCCGGACCCCCCCTGCTCTTGGCCAAAAAAAAAAAAAAGAGAAAAAAAAGAGAAAAAAAAGAGGAAAAAAAAGAGAGAAAAAAAGAGAGAGAGAAAAAAATAATTAAATTAAACGCCAATTTTAAACATGTAGGACGTCTTACAAGTCAGCCAGGTGTGTCTTTTCCGTCAAATGAACTATAGTGTGCACGCGTGCTACACGTGCCAAAAATGAAAAATCTCAATTTTCAGACCATCTCAACTCATCTGATATGTATTACCATATTTCATAGATTGTTTTTTTCTCATCAATTGAGAAATTGCAGACATGAGATCCATATTTTCAGGCTAGGTACATGCAACTTAGAATATTCGGGAAGTGCCGTTTCCGGCCATCTGGGGGGTTTTTAAAGCCAAAAATTTTCTGGTACGCTCCGCGCCAACCGATGGTGGCGCTCCGCTTAGATAGTCTTACGTTCAGGCGCGGCTGGACCAGTCAGACCCACCCCCCTGTCACAAATCCTGCATCCGCCCCTGATGTATAACCTATAAGAAATAAAATTTCTTGAGAAAGATGATCCCAACTTTGTTTTATAAATATTTTAGAAAATTACACCTGGGAAACATTTTTTTTAGAAGTAAATTAACATCACCATTGTACACTTTTGTCGCACCAAATTGCATCTGAGGGCATTCAGCAAAAGAAAATTTTCAAAAGGGGAGGGGGCACCCCCTCCCCTTAGACCCCTCCCCCATATCACTCTAATGCCACTTTGGCCCCTCCCAAACAAAGGCCCTGGATCCGCCAGTGGAATAGAAGCGTTTTGTTATCAGACTTTTGATCGTTTATTTTGACTTGAATAATATCGTAAGAGTCGAAATAATAATCTGGAATACTTTGGTTTCTGATTATCTATCTGTGTTTTGTTCTTAGGATATCACTTAAGTTGGGCTTTCTGTGAAACTAATAATTTATTAAGGTATGATTATTATTCTTGCCCCACCACCCACACCCCCCCCACCCAAAGGTGAAAGAAAGAACAAAGAGTAATACGGATGGAGAAAACAAGTAGACTGGTGCATAACGTAATGAGTAATTCATTCATTGTCTGTTCAATATCTAGATTTGAAACACCGCCTCCAGTTATTTTTCATTGGCGTTAACATCGAGTGGTTCGTTAACTACCACCGAATGTAGTCTAGCAGTAACAACAGCCAATTTCAATTCTTAATACCACTCTTCACTGTCCTACCACATCATGCCTCAAAGCATTCGTTTTGTCAGAAGGAACAGTCTCAAACCTTTGTCCGATAGAAACCTGATTTTCGTTGCGACAGGAAGTACAGTAGGACCCTATGTGAAAAGAAAATACCAAAACTAGGCGATTATCAATGGTTTACTAATGTATATACTCATCCAATGCTTTGACGTTCTTATGATGTCTCTTAAGTTAGGTTTGCTCTGGAACAAACCATTTGTTACGATATGATTATTGTTTTGGCCAAAGAAACCCCACAAATAAAAGCAATACACAACAAAAAAATACGGTTGGTACAAAACGAAAAATTGATGAAAATTGTTGTGAGTAATTAATTCAGTATGTGTACAAAATCTCGATGTTAAACATCGCCCCCAGTTTTTCATTGCTGTCAACACCAGCGGTTTGTTTATATCACCGAATTAAGTCTAACAGTTATTAATAATTGTTTACTTATGTATATTCATGAGATGATATGACGTATGGCACTTAATTATTCCATAGTCAGAGAAGAGTGTGTTCGTTATCACTCTGACTATAGGACTCCAGAAATAATTCCAGCACTGATGTTGGTGATTATGACACTGAAAATCGTTATACCTTACCGGAATGAACTGTGAACATTAAATACATTATTTTACTTTGTTTTAGGTCACATTCGTCGGTAGACACTATCCAAAAACATAGTTTCGTCATAACTACGCACATCACGATCGGTGGTTTTTTGTACTCGTTCACGTCCGAAAGGCTAAGAACTAAACCCCGGGTGCGTCAAACAATTATTGATGCCAATGGAAAATTTGTTATTTGCACATCCTTAGCTGTATAGGCTGAGCGATCGACCACTAATGTAATACTTACCACTAATTACATGTAATAAAGTGGTCGTTATACGAGGCACAACCCAATCATTATCTTTGGCATTATATGACAGAAATCCGTGTCCTTTAACAGAAAAATCTAGCTCCGTTTGATAGATATCGAAATTTAAAATTGTCGTAGGAATTGTGATTTTAAAAATTTCTGATGTCATAGTGCTACTATTAGATCTGGAACCTTTATCTTTATCTTTGTTTTGTCTTTCAAATTTTTCAAGCTAAACATGTTCACAGTGTGACACTGTAACCAATACCATCAAAAGGTCATTGTTAAGGGCTCTAGAATTTTCAATTCAGCATTTACAAAACTACCATCTCCATTACAGACAATAAACGTTTGATTGAATATAGAAAAAACATAACAAAGTCACGCACAGGTGGCTCGATGATCTCATATTTAGACCTGATTAAATCGTTAGTGTTGTATGTGATGGAATGTTTAGTCTGTGATATCTGATAGAGGACAGGGACATGATCGGATTCGAACAGTGATATGGCTGGATTCGGACAGGGACATGGCCGGATTCGGAAAGGGATATGGTCGGGTTCGGACAGGGACATGGCCGGATTAGGACAGGGACATGGCAGGATCCGGACAGGGACATGGTCGGATAGAGGACAGGGACATGACCGGATACAGGACAGGGACATGGCCGGATAGAGGAGAGTAATAGTTAAGTGTTAGAAATAAGACAGACATGATTATACCAGTATTGTAAATAGAGTTTTTATCGAAGAAAAGCTGCGGAGCCTAAGTCGAATTAAATCGTTTTAAAATCAATGATACCATCTTAGTTGTTAGAAGACCTTCCCATCTTTGAGTATAAGTTTTTATATATCTGAAAGACCACAACACACGCCTTATATACGCATTTGAATTTATAAGTCATTATGAGACCAATTTGAAACCTCTCTTCCATGCCAGCCCTGCAACCCAACATTTCAACCTAGATTATGAAAGCAGGGGACACATCGTCTTCCCTCCTGTACTATGAACTGTACATACCCGAGTGTTCGGGTATTAGTTAACTACGGATATAGATACTGCCACGTATGTATAGATACTGCCAGAAAATGGCGCGTTACACAGTCAGTGGCGTCGACAGACATTTCAATCTTGGGGGCACAGGGGGGGGGGGGGACAGCACTTAAGGGGGCACAATGTTTATTTGTGAATGTTGTCCGGGGGAGGGGTCTAAGAGGAGGGGGTGTCCTCCTCCCCTTTGAGAAATTTTTGATTAATTAAGAGTCCTTAGATGCAATCTGATGCTATATTTTGCAACTTGAAGTAACTTAAGTTCAAGAATTTTCGGGCTTAGTCTGTCCTATATTTATTTCTTTAATTGAGACGGATAAAGTTTTTGTTTTGAGTATTTTTTTAACACTACAAATCGTATCTGGGGGAGGGGGCACCTGGGGGAACCGGGGCACGATTTTTGGGGGAATGCACGCCCCCCCCCCCTCCCCAGGCCACCCCCTGCGCGACGCCACTGTACACAGCAACTTCTCTGATGTAATAGTCACCAAAGCAAACGGTGAAAATATGTTACAGGCAGTGTTACAATGACTGTAAAGTGGAAACACACTGAATGTGATTAAACTAAAAACCCAACCCCAACAACACCACCCATCCCCCCCCCCCCTCCCGCTGCCACCACCAACAAACAAGACACATAAATTGCAGGCGAAATATTAGAGAACATCAATCGAGAACCTACTTATAGTTTGTGACTACGCTGGTTGGATATTCTGCTATTTTGATGGTATGCATTCACGAGGATGGTCTTAAAATCAATTTTACTTTGATGTTTCAGTTAATTAACGCGGGAACAGGTGCCAAAGCAACAAGCAACTTTTCGAGATAAATCAATTTTATCAACAGATCAGAAAATCGTATTTTAAGTGAATTTTGTTGTTGTTTTTTGGGCAGTTTTGTATTTTAAGGTTTGTTGGTACTTGTTATATCAAGCGTGGGAATATAACTTTGATCGTCTTTGGAGCTTTTTGGTCCGTACGGAAGGTCATATTAACCCATACCCGCGTAATCGGCTAGTTGCTATGACAACCATGGTAGTATACGTGTAAGCGAATATTGTACGTTCTACCTTAAAAGTTTCCTTCTGTTATGTAAAAAAGTACCATTTTGCGGAAAAATTAAAAGAAATGTTATTAAGAAGTGCTCTTTCATTGACAAAAAAATAATAAAACGGATTAAAATTAAAAAGTGTCATTTTCTTGAGAAAAAAACCCGTTCAAATCAGTACTAAAGTGTGTGCTGTTATACATGCTAAAGGTTAAAACAAGATGATAAGTTTTCTGAAATATTGTGCCAAAATGAAATAATAATAATAATCCTTTTAAATGAATTACCTTTGTGATAGACTGATTTTTTTTTATTCAAATATTAAACCTTAAGGAACATCTTAACGTCAATATATTTTTCTTATTATTTATACTCCTGTTAATAAATAGTATTATATTTTACACTGGTTGAATAATATTGAAATTCAGTTTCGGGATTTTCTAGCACATTTATTGGCTAGTTGCTACGACGATCGACCAAGTTACACAGTGAACCTAGGTACATTCCCATCATTTTAACTCATATTTGTTTGTTTGTAAGTTTTTATGTTTGTTTTGTTACTATACTTGTTTGGCTAAGATTCAATGATAGAATTTGTTCTTTACAGAAACTCAGTTAATGCAACGCATAGACCATCTTGATCCCTGATTCTGATGTTTATATACTTAGTTCTAAACATTTCATCGCACAGAAGTTTGTTGATACCAATTTGAATCGCAGTAAACATGCAAACTATTTTGTTTTTGTTTCATTACTTGAAATTAAACTCGGCAATTCAAACCAGTCAACTATACTATGCTAAATTAATAACAAAAAGTATCGAAGCTTTACAATAAATCAACCCCTCCCCCCCCCACCTC
>JAIPMN010017769.1:0-20500 GCA_020650975.1 Apostichopus californicus
ATAGTTTCGATCATTTCAAAGAGCAGTGGTTTCGTGACTGAGTCTCTACTTTCTCATAGTAAGCTGAATGTTAGGTCCAAGAACAAGAGTGAAACTTTAGCCTGGAAGAAAACCAAATATACACTTTGTATAAACTGCTTTTGGGCCTTGAAGTGACGGATTAAATTAGTAATTGGATCAATTCTTCCTATCAAATTGATAAACCCGTCCAAACTAAAGGAATTGATTCTCATTCAATGGTCATCACACACCAGAAATTTGCAGGTATGAATTCAAACTAGCCTAAAATGTAGTTTTTTTTATTTGTGTTGATTCATACTCACTGCACAGCTGAGCACTGATTCTCTTACTGTGACCAATATTAAATTAGATGTGTTGTTACATTGTGTAGGAATAATATGCACATAATTATATGAAATTTTTGCCCTCCAAACTAGTGTAGAGATATGCACTGGTTTATTTTCAATTTTGACCCTCTAAACTTCATGAAGTTGAGAGTAAGAAACCTGAACAAAATTTATGAAAAGGATCATCCACAAAGTGGTTCGCACACTAAATCTAAGATTCACATATCCAAATATATGTGTTTATATATTACCTGCGGAAGTTTATCATGGAAAGCTCTGTGAGTTAATCATATGTTTCATTTGTAATTTTTCTAAGATCTAGACAGATTTGATGCATTTTTCGTACTTTTATGTGAAGTTAGGTTTGCAGAGACATGGTCGTTTGCAGATTATGCTGAGGCCTGTATGGAGACCAGTTACAATCAGTTAAGTTTAACTCCCACGTTTTAAACATCTTAGATCCTAGCGTGTGTAAATATGATTTGCCTTCTATTACTGTACTCGATCGAATATTTATTTCAGTACATAACAGATGACGATTGAAGTTTTCGTGTTCGCTGCATTGCATTCGTATATTGTAGGTTACTTGCATAGGTACACAGTGTAATGGTTTGAGGTTTATCCTGCTTTTAGTAGGAAGCAGTTAAGCTAGATAGGTTGTAAGAATTCTGAGGTATTTGCCAGTAGCGCCCCAAGTCTTTGTAACATGAGATGGCCGTGCCGTTAAATGTTCGTTAAATGTAACTGTTGCATACATATTGCTTTTGGCATTTGTACATAATAATATTCCATTGCTTTGCGAGTATTTGTTCATGTGTACAGGAGTGTTGTAATAAATAAGTTGTATTCTCTCTCTTAAGTTACAATCTATAAAATAAGCAAATCTTTTAATTGATGGTTGTGTGCATTTTGGACAAAAGGAAGTTTATATATGAAAGCTGCAATGGTGTGCCATTTTTGATATTGTCTTGTCCAGATGGGAATTTACCTTATACGTTTGTCAGTTGCCATACCTTTTAAAATGGAAGATAAATTTTTGGCATGGGAAACACTGTGGGTTGCATTTCATAAGCATTTATAGGAGCCTTCCAATTTGTAATATCTCAGAAGCATTAAAGGAGCCATCCACATTTAAATAGTTTCTTGTCCACTCTTCAACATTTCCTGAGCGTGTTCCAAATTTAAAAGCTAGGTTTTGATTTTATCAGGCATTGTCTATTAAACATTTTTCTTTGTATGTATTCCTTTTATTAGAGAGCTCGCTAGTTGGGAACACTATACAACTACTTAAGGAGAAAATGTTCTGTCTTCTCATGCTGTACTTTATCTCTCTCTCCCCACAAGGATGTCACCACCAGGCTTCCGTAACAATCCTTTACAATTTTTCCTACCTTCTTTCTCATCATGTGCTGGTGTTCATTTCTGAGTTTCTTGACTGTAGCAAAGATGTCCACTAGACCGGTTGCCCTTATACGCTCCATCTCAGACTGAACGGTCACAAAGACACCACTCCTTCCAAAGCCGTTACTGGTAAAATGTCAACAATGGATTAACTGATGCGATACATCGGATAAAGTTTATATATCATCAATAAATATATACCATTAGGTATGTTTCACACTACAAGCTTAATATCTGATGATGTGTTAATGATTACAAAGTTCAGTAGGACAGTGTGTCCTATCTTTTTTCTAAATATACCAATTATGAAGTATTAGCTGAAAGTGTCACTCAGATGGCATAATTGGAACCTTCACTTATTATTCATAAACTAACTCATTCATATATAGACTCTGTTGAGTTACAAAATGGACGTTTGCCACATTACGACATATATACAGTGTGATGCATCCATACAATCCTGAGGTCTCTTCATATCATTTACCTCTCATTGAACACCCTGCTCATGGAACACCTTTAATAGTCAATAGCCTATCAGCATCTAGACAAATGCGCATGAAGTTAATGAGTCTGCCTATCTGTCTCCTTTGTCATTGCTGAGTATTGAGTCAGTCAAATACATCATTAATGGAACAGATAATTAATTAATGAATGAATTTTGGCTATACATACATGCAGTGGACAACCAGTGGTTTCTCAACATTTGCTTCTTTCTGTAGTTTCTGTGCATCTGTGATGAGTCTTATTACAGATTGAGGACTACCGTTTGGCGGCCACTGCTCTAACTGCAGATGAGTGACTGATATCACATTCTACAGCCACGGAGGAATAAAGAATGGATAAATCAAAACAAAGAATCCTAAAATCATTACCTATTAAGTTTGAGGCCATAGAGGTGATGTGCAACAATTGACATGTAAACCAGAAAATATAATTACACAATTAAATCTCAATCTGATTTTGAATTATGAGTATTCATTTCCATATCTATAGCTATGCTATCCATTCAACTGCACTTAATTATCTGATATCATAAAGCTTCATAGCGAAACTGGTCTTCACTAGCTGATAAACGTTGAAGTTACAGTTGTATTGTTCTTATAATGCTACAGTTTAGAGCACTGCTTTGAAGTATCCTGATCCTCTTGTAGACATTTTGCTGTATTTTTGTTAATATTCATTCAACCACAAATGATTATCAGTTGTTATGCATAACTGGTGGATAAAGCAAGATATTTGCGATTAACTGTCAGTTTACGGATGAAGCAAAAAGAGAACGTGGGGTGGGGAATGAGAGAGGAGCAGGGGGACAGGAGGGGGTTTGGAAGGAAAGCAATAGAAGGTCACTTACCGCAGAATCATTGAGAGTCACATCAAATGTCCGTTTAACATAGTCTGACTGTTGTTCTGTGGCAATGCAGGTTACAGTCATAATCCCATACTGTAAGCTACCACGATCAGGCCAGTACTGAACACAAGTCTGTGATGAAAGCAAATATAATGGCACGAATTAATTTCATGGATATGCAAAATGTTGCACATTGCTCCAAAAGGTTACCACATTTCCATTTAATATCATAAAAGATCATTGACAATCTCTATGTAATGCAAACCCCAACGATTAAAATAGATGGAGGTGTTACCCAAGTACAAACTGTGACAATTTCTCCGCACGAGATCCACAAATGACCTGAGCTAAATTGCTCATGCCTAAAAAAGTCAATAAGCCAGAAAGTTCCCTTCAAAGCTAACAACAAGAACAACTGCAGTCCCAATTCTTATAATCAATTTAAAATATACTAAATCTAGGTAATAATACTTTGTAAGTTTGATTTAGTCAAACTATTAATGCTTGTCTTAATTCCCATTTATGTTTCTGAGGGTTTTAAGCATCTGTTGTTACAAAAGTACAAGTCGTAGCATACTTTCAGTGTATCATTCACGATGGTGAGTGACATATAGCTGCAAAGGATCTGTTTTCAGCATTATTAAACATGCTTAACAGGATACAATGCAACAACTATACAATCACTTTTGACAACGAATGACATAAGTCTCTTCTCATGTTTGGATTGAACAAGTTCAAACTTGATATCTATAGATTACGGCTTGACAACAAGGCCAATTTATAACAAATTTAAGTACTTAAAGCTTCAGATTCTTATACATCAATTACATTGAGAGCAAAGCCATGTTTTGGTGCATTAACTAATATATTATTGCTGTAGCAGGATAATGCAAGAGTGCAGCATAATGAGTAATAATAAAGAATAAAATATTTAAAAAATTAAATAAACACAAACCAAATAAATAAGTGATAACAATCAATCAATCAAAATGTAAAAAACTGAATAAGTCAGTATAATTATTTGCAAATTCTCAACAAGGCAATAAATGGCAGTTGATGTTTCTTTATTTTGTGATATATGTTGGATAATCCTTTGTGCCAAACCTATACTCTGACATCAGACAAAAGAGTATGCAAATGGTCAAAATTAAGCAATGAGATTCTCTCTGCTCCAGGCAATGCAAAGTAGCATGGAATGCACATATGAGTGACTCTGATTTATACATTTTATTACTATATCTGGTTTTCATTCGCTTTCACTTTCAGCTACTGTTAAAACAGGAGTGACTTGAATGTTTCGTGACTTTGAACACACTTTTTGTTATTGATTTTATGAGTTAATTGAAAGACTTTGCAATCAGTTTCTCTGTCGTGAGCATTCTCTGTTTCCCTAGCATAACTTGAAGGAAAATGATCTGACTTTATTACTGCATTATATCGTAATTAACACATGAATGTACTCATCTTAAAATCAGCTTTTTGAGTTTGGTTACCAAATTGTGACAAACTAAAGGCACTGGTCTGATTTATACCCTTAGAGGAACTTTAATGAGTATGAATGATCATATTGTGTCAATCCTCAACATTTGGTCATATGGACAGACACTTTTAAAAGCAGCATAGCAGGCAAGGTTAAAAAGTATTTAACTTTTACAAAATTTGGACTTCTACTTCACTTTTTTAAAATGACAATTGGCTGGTCAAGCTAATGTGCTCTGTCGATATAAGACTTTAGTATAAAACAATGCAAACTAGAATAAAATAAAACAAGCTGTGTTGGCCACATATTTACAACAGACAGGAATTGAAAATACTCTTTTTGGCATAAAAACAGTGCAGCCTGCAATTTACACCGTCCCTGCAGAGTACAACAGCTTACTTTGTCTCTGGTTTGTTATATATAAGACATGCAAACAAGAGCTATACTTAGAAAACAATGCCAACTGCAAGGTCACCAAACAATGGTGAAGGTTCACAAAGTCCATTGATCCTTTGCATTCAATACCAATGACTAAATGTGTATTACACTCTATACTGTACACTAGAAGGAAGTGTTCAGTGTATACAGTTAATATGTATAGCATGGTTGTTGTACTTGTAAGCTGCATATGGTATGCAAAACAAAATAAAAAATAGCAGCCATGATGGAATAACGAACACATGAACAATAGGCTAAGTTTTAAAGTATTTTAAGAGAGTTGTTTATATATCTAAATATACTATCATTTATGCCAGATTGAGGGTGAAGTGTCTTAAATGATGATGGAGTATGGTATGGATGGTATGGTATGGATGGTATAGATTATAGCTAGCTACTCAGTCATGCATTGGACATTTATGAAGAAACTGAATGAGCAAAGTCCAGAAAGTGTTTGAATGTTTGGCTTGGATTTCTTATAACATTTATGTCAACAGCTTTCATTTCAAATGAGTATTTAAAATGCTGCATTACAAATATCCGAGCTTAAGTTTCTCTCAAATTTTGAAAATGTGATCTATCAGATCTTATTAGGTAAATGAAGATACTTTTATTATGGATTAGACTAATTCTAGGAACATTTGTTGTCAGTTTTTTCCATATCTGTAATAAATAAGACTGTAAAGCCCCTTAATGTGTCTCCAGAGCTGTGGCTGCATTTAACGTATATAGTGCCTTCATAGTTAAGTTGATGTATGCCTGTATTACTATATACCTGTCCATTGTAATTGTAAATAGAACTATTAACCTAAATTATGGTGACTTTAAGTCCTCAAAGACAAAACTCTCAGACTGGATAACATTACCTTCATCCTGTCTCTCTATCAGGGGCGTATCCAGGATTTTCCAATAGGGGGGGCGTCAGGCATGAATGATCGCCGTCCTGGGGGTGGGTCTAAGGGGAGGGGTGGACAATTTTTGCTTTCGAAGAAGGGCTGAAATGCAAAATGGTTTAAGTATGACTTAAATATTTATAACATACAGGCGCGTAGCCATGATTTGTTCATGTGGGGGCCGGTGTTTTGCTGGAGACTGACATGGGGGAGGGGTTTAAGGGGAGGGGGCGAAAAAATGGAATTTTAAGGCCTCTAAATGCAAAATGGTGCAATGTTTGAGCTCAAATCATGCAAAAGAATATTGATAATTATTTTGTGGAATAATTCTATTCACATCAGAAAAATGTAATCCTATATATACTCAATTATTGATGGAAGGAAAATGCGAACCTAAAGAGATACTTTTCTCAATATATATAATTTACAAGCAACTAGGTTCAACTTCAACTCAAAAGTTTGAACTGTAAGAAGGATAATTTGGGGAATCAGAGATAAAAAGATCAAGGGAATTGCGGACCTATAGAGTTCCCCTTCGTTTGGACTGTAGAAGTCTGTTGACAAGCAAACTGGGAACCCAAAGAGTTAAGGGTACTCTCACATCATTGATTTTGGCATATTTGGTATTTGGTTCTCTTAGAGTCTCACTAAAAGTAAAGCTAAAATCCCATTAGTGAGGCCCGGAGGAGGGTGCGATAAGTATCACTAGCGTATCTCTCCAAGTCACTGGTGTTTTCTGCATATATTTTTTGGGGGCGCTTGGGCCATGGGGGGTGTTTGAACACCCAAAACACCCCCCTTGGCTACGCGCCTGATAACATAGGCATAATGAATGCTTTTATCTGCAAGATATTTAAAATCTTGTGTTCAGTGTTGTTTGCAAAAAAAGAGGTTTTGACTCGAGCTGTCGTTGCCTAAAAATTAAATACTATAATAACGTCTTATCGTGTTAGCAAAGTATGATTAGTAATTTGAAAATCGAGGTCAAGAAATATTGTACACAAAAAATTTGAGGCATAAAAGGTCAGCAGAAATAGATTTCGTGAATGGACAAGTCAAAATTTTTGCCTCGATAGAGTAACCTCACGTGTTATGCACGGGGCTATTATGGGCTTCCCTCAGGCAGCCCAGAGTCCTTATACACGCCCTGTGCTACGCGATAATATAAACACAATTACCATCTATGTTTCTAAAACTATTATGCCGCCGAACTTCGCCAGAACCATTTTTTGGCAAACAAAAAATAAAGCATACGGGAATTTTGCTAAAAATTTGTTTTTTTGGTGACGGCTAATAGGGGGGGGGGGGCACGCACCTGTTGCGCCCCCCTGGATATGCCCCTGTCTCTATTATTGTTCTGTATTACACATACACAAAAACAGTTCAGGAAATTGAGTCACACAGCAGTCCCATACTATTAATGCTGTATGACAATGAATGTATTAATATTTCAGTACATGTTATGGCAGTTATTGCTAGAAAGTAGACAGGAGCATGAACTATGTGTGGAACAATGCCTGTACTGTTCAGGAGTTTTACATAGTAAGGAGGAATTCAAGTTAATATGTTGAGAAAGTGTCAATATTAGACGAACAATTAAATGGACAACTATAGTGAATGAGAGAAATAAGAAAGGAAAATTTTAATGGTAAATCAATGAGAAAGTGAAGTTAGATGGAAAATCAATAGTGAGATCTGATGGCATGGCATGGCAAGGATACCAAAATATTAAAGGACAAATGAGCTCTTCCTTCAGTCCCCAACAATTAAACACAGTTCATTTCCAACAAAATCAGTTTTTCATTGGCTATAACTTTTCTGTTATTTTATAATTTTTGTTACTTCCCAGCTGCATGCAAATCAACACACCCTTAAACACTTTAAAACAATTACACCATTCATGTGATGGGATATAAAAATGCTCTGAAAATCACTTATACTGTAGATATAGAATGTTATTCTTGTAAGGCACATCTAAGAGTTCTAGAATTTTCATTTATTTGATCAAACTGACAATTAGTTTAGAGCTGTTAACTTAAAGATATAACAACAGCTGAACTCACTCCTCCCTCCAATTTTGACAGAAATGTTTGCAATTGAATGATATCAATATACTTGTATGCTGCCATCACAACCCATAGAGATATATTTACAATGGAAAAATGAATCACGCTCTGCATTATGACTTTGGTGAGGCAACAAGGAACTAAGACACAGTGCATGCAACTTATGAAATTTGGTGAACAACTAAATAACTGAGTCATTTCAAATCATAACAAGAAGCAATAGATGTGAAGATTACACAAAGGTTGAAGTGGGGAAAACAGCATGCATACATAGCATACCAAACAAAGTAGAGTGTAAATTTTGTCTTCATACATGTGTTGCAGAACAGGCAAAATTTGACTACTCACCTAAACTTCTGTGTCCGTGAAGATGGTAAAAAGAAAGGGTTTATGGCAAAAACAAAGGTGTTATCATTCTTGGTATATGTGTAGTCAGCCTAAGGTGTCTTCTAACATTAAGTACATATGCTCAATGCATATATGCATGATGCATACACTAAGCTAAAGAGACTTGGACTGTTTAAAACAATCCTGGGGTATTCTTAAACAGAGGCACAGCTTTGAGAGAAATAAAACACCGACTTTACAAGACTAATATACCAAACCTGATAGTTTTGCCATGGCAATCATACAAAGAGGTCAAATGAACGAGGCAGCAGTGACACTGTCATGTGTTTATAATTTGCCATATCATAGAAAGTTTATGTATTACCTAAAGGATATCTGCATATCTGCATGTATACAAGATTAGCTACTTCAGATAATTTTGAAAACTTTGTTAATTTGCCACATAAACATAAACTCTCATATAATGCTTACTACTTTGGTGAAGGCATGACAATGTGATTTGTGAGTAAAAAACTAAGTCCCTCTGTTAACCAAGCATGAAGTTAAATCATCAGACTAGAAGTAGATTCCTTGATCCTGGGTTTAACTATTCGATGAGGATCTGTGAGCTGGGCTTAAATTTAATTAGGATGGCTTTTTCACCTGTCATACACTATACTGCCATCACATGCAGACCTTTACTGAGAGACTTATTTTACATTGTCAACGATTTGCTGACCACTCATGGAAAGTTTAACTATTCTTTGATGATCTACAGGGTACTTCAAGATCCATACTGGACCATCAAAGCTTTCAAATTGCCCAATATATTAAATACATTTTAAGCTTAAATTTATTTAAAATATTAAATAATTTAAAAGTCATCATATCAGACTCCACAAGCTACAACGTAACACTTCCATTGTAAGAAATGATGTAAAATTAATCATTATCATCACCATCATTACAATTGTATTATGATTTCTAAGGTAATTTTTTTAGAGTTGTGAATAACAGCAGGTTTACCTTGTCACTTATATCTAGCTGGTTCAACATAACCACAGTACGACACTTGTGGTCATAAATCATCCTCCAAAAATCCTCAATGGTGTTTGGGAGAGGCGACTGGGTGGTGATGAAGGCATCTTTCTTCTCATAACTCTACAAGAACATCAAATTAACCACTTTAACTGGTAAGTTTACTGTATGTTTACATAAAAATAATCAATTCATCTGTAAAGTATTTCTATAATGTTTACATCAAAATAATCAAATAAGATTACACAGTACCCTTCCTGTTTGTGTCTCTTCCTATGTTACATAAATCAATATCATCTCTGCGAACATACATCACACAGGCGAAATTAAAAGGCGAAAAAACTCGGTCACTAACATTGTCAATCTATCGTAACTTACACCTGGATTTGTGACAAGATGAATCTGTGAAGTATGAATTTAAATTTGAGTTTCCGTCCAGATTTCTGCTGTCGATTTGTTTAAGTATTTGGTTCATCAAGAATAATCAAAAAAGCTATTGAGATGCATCCAAAAGTTTTCATACCAAAAGAAGGAACCGTTATTGAAGGAGGTGAATCCAACCTACACAATTGTTACACAGACAGGATATTAACCACATACTCTTACATTCCGATTGGATATTAATGTTAATCATTAAAACAATGTCCCATCTCTTTTTATTCAGTGATGTATTATTGCCTCAACAAGTAACACTGTAAGGATTTACCTTGACAAAAGAAGCATTGATGTAGTTATCAGGGTTACTGGGGCTGCTGCTGAGCATGAAAACTTTACGTCTACCAACTGGAATAAAAACAAGAAATATGACAATCTATCGTGAGAGGAATACACTTACTCAATAATCAAGAGAATCTAAAAGCAATGTGACTGCTTAACATTTTCCACATGTGCTTCTGCAAGATCATGTTATTAAAGGGATTAAATAGACACTCAAATCTTGAATACTTTATAAACACAAACAATGTTTCTTTCTTAGAATTTGCTGAAATCTCTTTGAAGATGTTATGTTACATTCATATTTTTCTTTTCATTAGAAAAATAATACAGGACCATAAAGGTAGCAAGCATATTTGTCCAAATCATTCTATAAAATGCAGTCAAACAAATCCCTCATCTATTGAGAGGGTCAAGATTTTTGAGTTTCTGTCAATTTACTGCACCTTTGTAACAGCTCACTCTGAAAACCTAGGACCAACAATGAATTCATATTTGTTCAATGAAACTGATTGTTCATAAGAAATACTGCGTAGAAAAACTGCTTTGTTAATCTTCACACTTAGTAACACAAAGAAAATATCAAGGTCAACTATGAAAAGCTTCTCACTGACTAAAACTGGTACAATTTGAGTTTTAAAATGAGATATGCATTGTTAGAATAACAATAACATTAGGCAATAAGGTACAGTATACAGTAGCTGTTTTACAATAGTACTGCAGCTACATTTATGGAACTGAGGAAAGCTGAAAAATTGCCATTTTGTTTCAACGTGCATTTGTATTTAAATGTGAGCCTTACCAGGGACCATGTTTCCAAATCGGTCTCTGGGGGCATGTTCTCTTGTCATGCTCCCACCTGCCTCCAGTGAGTCTGTGGAATTACCTCTTGCCAAAGAGTCTGTGGTTCCCCCTGTCTTAAGTGAGTCATTGGTCATGCTCATCTCTACCTCAGAAAGTAACTGTAGGGACAAATGGATACCATGATAAGATATTAAAGATCAGTAAAAGGAAATGCAGAGGCACAATTGACTAGTTAATATATGTAGATGTGTACCATTGTCCTCTATGAGCCTTCTAACACAAGTAAGTACACAGAATAGATCTACGCAATAAGTAAGAACCAAAGTTGTAAGACGTAAATTGTACATTGCTCCTTCCAATAAATGGTTGAAATACTTAATAGCCTGAAACTACTTTCTGAAGCATTTTTTTCCATTCTGTTTACCTACTACCATATATTTCATTATAATTCTACATAGTTTACCATTAGTGATTTTGTATCTGCACATTGTTCAGTTTTTAATGCAATCTCTACATAATGTATAAGTTGTTATGCAATCATTACATATAGTTTCAAACTTGTTATACTATATCTAGACGCTGTTTAACGTGAGATGCAATGTAACTTGTTATACAATCTCTCTACATATTTTGTTTCAAACTTGTTATAGTACGTCTACGCACTCTTTCATATGTTATGCTGTCTCTGTAAACTGTTTAGCTTCTCATGCAATCTCTAAATATTGTGCAGCACTATCTGCAACTAATTCCTATAAAAATTGTACAAATAATCATACATAATAAAAGAATAATTAGAGAAAAGTTGATTAAAATGTTTAAAATTGTTGGCACAGTTGAACGAGTCATGGAGCATTGCACATAACATTCTCTATGAAATTTTAAATGCAGTTAACAATATTCTATTCATTCATACTTAGTAAAGATTCCTAAATCCTATTGGTTCATTCAGGTCAGCTGACCGTGGTTAATCCTGTGAGTAACGCACGGTAAAATTACGGGGCATCACTTTAATAAATCTTTGGTTATATCTAACCAAACATGTTTTGTTTTATGATTTTTCCCTCACACAACACTCCGGGTGTTAATGCTATCGCTGGATGCACTCGGGCCCCGCCCTCGTGCATCGCTTGCATTATCCCCCGATCGTGCATTAATCCTGTGAGTAACGCACGCTAGACCGTTGATTAACCCCTTATTCAACAAATTATTCTGTCAATCAGCTGCTCATACAAAAGTGTAGACTACGGTCTTTGTACTTGAATATTGGACAGTATTGAACAAGATTCACAGGATTCGCTTCAAACAATTTGAAAGTGAAGGCTGTTGACACTTATCGGACTCAGCATACTGTGCTTTCCAAATGATGTTTTATTGATACATGATACTTACTGCAAATACAAAAGCGCAATTAAAACACCTGTAGCTTCCCGGCAACGTGTGTCCCAAACTTGACATTGAATGTACATAATATCTTGGCAAAAGCAGTTAACACAGAAATGTTGATCCTGGCTAATTTTGTGATGTTATTTGACTTAAATCTAATGCAAATTGCTTCCCATTTCTAAATTAAGCAAAGTTAATGCTTATAACTGTTTTTCTTACACATGACAGATCATATATGATCTTGCACTCCTAGAATGTTTGAACAGAGGAGTATCCTATGGTAATCCGATATACCTACCACATGTTGTTTGCAGAACGTATTTTACTATAACATGTCAACAGACCCGCCAACCTGCCTTCACAAGGTAGAGAAATTTAGAAATATCCCCAAAATACCTGGAGGTCAGGGAACATTACGGAGAAGTGGGCAAAATCCAACTAGAACGAGCATTATAAAAAGTGACATATAACCAGTTTTTGATTTTACAGGTCACAGTAAGTAAATGTGATTAACGCAATGAAGTTGGCGCTGCAGAACTCAGGCAGCATTTACAAGTGAGATGTATATCTAACAGTTACATATGACCAACTTCTTGTGATGTTTGAGGTAATAAATATGATATTATTATATAAGGATATTTCATGCAAAGCAGCTTTATTCATATCTCCATGGAAAGCAAAAGAATGCATTGTAATAAGCTAATAAACAGTTTTGCCCTTTAACTCGTTCATGGAAGTTACAAATGTTCCAGGCTTTGTGCATTTAAGAAGCATATCTAATAGTTATGACCAACCTCTCGTGACATTAGAGGTAGTAAAACCCTTCAACTCTCACCTCAAACTCTCTGAGAAATGCAGCTTTGTTGTCTTTAATTTTGAAGCGAGACAAGATTTGAGCTGAAATTTGACAATCTCTTGTCAAATGGAATGCATACAGACAGGTGTGAAGGTACCGATACTGTTTCTGTGTAAAGACGAGAACAAGTAATTAAATGATTCCTTGAGGAAATGTCAAAAGCAGAGAATCAATATCAGCAGACCGGATGCTGTGTAATAGATATTAACTTATTTGTTGCATAAAAAATCAGACATGCAAAAACTCACAAAGGTTTTTATGAAATTATTAAACTAGATCTTTTACGAATCTGAAGGTTCCTTTAGAATGCCATTGTTCGGTTTGATTGACATGAAATAACCATTGAACTCCACAGCAAACAATAAGACTTTGGTACTCGATGTGAGAAATCCTCATACAGAATATGTGAAACATGTATCCAAGTTTTCCTTCTCTTGTTATTACAAAGTTTGCAGAATATGACCTCAAATGACCTTTGATCAACAAAACAAAGGAATTATCTTTGAAAGGACTACTACAACTTTCAGTAACCCTTATATGTTTGTAAGTATGTTTGTGTGTATTTTAGATCCTCCTGCAAGCTGGAACTTGCAAAGAAGCCTCATTGGCTTATCAAAGCCCCAAGCTGACCGAAGTCAGACTCTGTTAAACTGGACGACATACATTATTCTTGTTGGTTATTAATTTATATTTCTAAACAAAACACTTGCATCTGGAGGAGATATTAAAGGCCACGTTTCTTTAATCCTTAAGAGAGAGCGCCACCAAACCAGAGATGCTCTCAAACTTTCACCCACCCCTTTACTCATACCCTATATGATATGCTATCTATATCCCTTGATCAATATCAACATTATTTGGTCAAAATCAGCAACACCTCTGCAAAAAAACATGAGAACCTTTAATGGATTACACATACATGTACACATAGTGTAAAGATCTACGGTTAACAATATCGTATTTCACATTTTGGACATGAAATGTCGAGCTCTCTGTATTCCATTACAATGTACCAGTTTAATAGATGTAACTAACCAATTTATCACATCAATCCTGCTATGCATCATGTCTTGTGCAAACATAATCAATATAATCGAAGAAGATAGATACAAACAGATTAAACTCAATGATAAACTGATGAGATTGCTGATGGAAACTACACACTAGCTGATTCTTGACAAAATTGTCTTCGTAAGAGCAGCAAAAAGTGGCTGGATGACCTAGTCTAGCAGAGAGACATTTTAGTCAGCTTCTCAGAAGAAACACAAAATGCAAACAACAAACGTACGACTTTTCATTCGCGGGTTTACATTCATGACGATAATATGCAACAAGAGAAACAAAAATGATTAAAAAAAAAAAAATGATGTAGCCGACCTCATCATCTAGTTGACTTTATTTATAGCAACAGAAATTTCCAAACTTTCAAGATTTACAAAGTTGACAGTTGTGAGAAATAGCGTAAAAGTGAAGTCAATGTAAGATGATAATCGTGGACATACATACCTTGGTCTGGATCATGTTGACTCGATTCTCCCTCATCTTGTTGACAAATGCAAAGATGTCAATGTACTCCTTACTTTGAAGGACATCCATCATGGAAAGCAGACCTACGAATGTTCCTGTACGACCGATGCCGGCACTACAGTTGCGACACAAATATAACAAATTTATTACATTACATATTAAATGTAAAATGACAGAAAACTGACAGGAAAATTTTAGACCATGGAAATGAACAAGGTAATTTATTGCTATTGTCTACTAGCAATAAAATTTGGCTGCTCTTTTCCAAATATTTTTACATATTTAAGAAAATCAATGCAAGTGTCTTTGCTCATATCAACTTTGTGACATCTCATTTCGCTTGGTGATGTCACATTACTTACACGTAAAGTGATTACAGGTACACCAAACTGAAAACATAATTCAAAACAATATACCAAAAAAAAATACTTCTGACAGGCTGATGTGCTCGACATATTCCTTAACGTTGGTGCGTTTTACAGCTGACCAGTCTTTAATTTTCTTTTGTTCTTTGCAATTTGTTTGTTTCACCGAGACAACCGATTATAATCAGCAAAGTTTCCAATTTGTACTTTGAAAAGAACATGGTGTTCTTGACACACAAACTTGTTGTCAAAATCTGCACTATCCACTTATCACTACCTAAGGAAAAAATCTTGTAAAATTGTTCTTTAATGACACTTATCTGAATGTTCATTTTGTGGACTTAAACCATGACAATAACCAATTGTTCTCATATTTCTGTTGTATATTTATTATAATATCACAAAGAAGGAAGGACACAGACAATGTAGCCCTTTTCAGATAAATCTTACCTACAATGAATCAAAAGTGGTGTTTGTTTCTTGAAATGTATCAGCTTGCAATGTCTTGCAAACTCTACAAGACACATTGCATTGTCTGGAATATCTTTGTCAGGCCATTCCTTGAAGTGTAACTGCTTAACTTCACGAATTGTTCCACCCTTGTAGGGGAAAATAAGCAATGTTTAAAGTTTCACAAATTAAAGAACATGATATGAATATAATAGAACCAATATTTTTTACTTATTTTCAAGTCATCATTTTAGCTTCAGATGTTTCTATTGTACTGAATGGATGAGTCGGATATTTTTTAAATTTAGGAATGACTCTCTTAGACTGACTCTACAGAATACAACACCAAAACTTGTGTTCAATTCAGACTCTACTTAAGCATCTTCTTGCATTCCAGATCAGCAATTACAAGATGATACCCAACAGTGGACTTTTTAAAGTAATAGGTGTCATGTAATATACAGATACCTGTGAAATAGTTCTTGCAAATAGATGGAAAAGGGTTGGGGGCTGGGCCGGGGGGTGGGGGTGTTACAGCTAAGTACAGTAGTCTTGAATGGAGGAAGTCAATAGCTTTGCCAAAACTAACTATGCAAAATGCAAATGCTAGGCACAGCAGCGTGTGCTATGACAGTCTTTTGTATTCACGACAACAGAAAACTGGGTCAAAACGGTTGAGTACTTATGTATGGTTTTGCTGAAGAAAAATACCTATGGGTATTAATTCTACAACTATTTTTAACCGGAAACCCAGTTTATCATAACATACGTATGCTAAGTATGCACACTAATTGTCTACGTTACAAAATTTTCTTCCTGCACCCACACAGGCTCAAGTATTTGGGAATAAAAATAGGTTAACCTCTTATTCATTGTCTTTGCAGCCGTATATAATTTATATTTTAGAGGAAGCAGCAAATAATACTAAGACATAAACACCTTTTTTGTTTGCCACCGTTTTTTAACAAAAATTTACACTGAATTTGACGCTTTGGCGAGCACCTCATCATGCCCCAGATGATATCGACCATACCCCCGAAAAACATACACTCTCAAATAGTAATGTCTAGCCTAATGTTACGAGCAGGTGCAATACTGCAGTAGTAACTTTGAACTTGAGCAAGCTCAAATTGGGATACAGTATTTCTCAATGGGAGTTAACTGTGTTAAACAGTTCGCTAGACCCGCTTGCAAAATATACCAGGTTTTACCAGTTGCAGTCTGCGTAACTTACAGAGACCCATTCTGGCTTAAAAATTGTAGACTGCGAAAGAAAAATTAAACCATCTTTTATCCTTTCTGTTACAGTCTTGATTTACGGAATGTTTATTTAGGTGTAAAACTGACGATCATTTGGCTGCATCCATCTTAAGAAAACATTTATTCGTAAATATTTTAAATTCAAGAAGCTAGTGATTTCACAGCGTTCATGCTGCCATAGGAATGTATGGTACCAGATAAAACCACGGTTTCAAAAATCTGGTTTAAGTCACAAGACCGGTTTACCATGCAGCCTTGTGGGAGAGGTGGGTCTGTTTGTGATCTGTCTGGCAGTGTGCAGCCAGCTTAACAGGGATTAATAGGCTAACAGCAATGAAAGGACAGTGATGAACATTAATGATGTATTAGCCTGATGGATCCTGGAGGTAAACATACATAGAATGATAACAACTCCCTGCTTCTACTAACTTACCCTGTCTACAGAGAGTGTGCGGATCACGTAGTCAGCAAAATGCTGCGTTTTGGTCCAAGTCACATCGATATACCCAAAAGACTGTATTTCATTTTCTTCTTTTGGCCAGTATTGCAGGCAACGTTCCTGCAGACATTTCAATTATAGTTTGTAGTATATAAAATATGACAACTCTAAAAACAGCACATATTCTTTAGGAATGCATCTGCCATAATAAGACTAATAACAAATAGTAGCTGATCATATAAGACATCAACGATGAATGGTGAATGCTCTAAATATATGTGGGATGCAAAAAGCATTTCTGTTACTGAATTCCACAGAAAATCTTAATCAAAATCAGCATTGAGCTATAATTAGGTTTTAAAGTGAAAATAAGTAACACATAACTTTCTTCCAGTTTATTTATGATTCTTCAGTATTTTCATTAGGAGAAAACTTTAAGTAATTAACCAACAACACTAGTACTGTAAACAAGACTTTAGAGGTTACCTTTGTATCTTCATATAAGTTGGCAAGCATCACAATAGTTTGAACATTCTGTTCCCAAATCAAGCGCCAAAAGTCATCAACGGAGGCCTTGTTTGGGGCTAGCAAGGATAAAAGCCAAGAGAATAATGAAAAAGAAGGCCATATTTTCATTAGGGATCTATTGTGGGGTTCATATCTGACCCTTAGAATTGGGTTCAATAACCTTTCAACTGATGACAGAGTAGGTACTGGACTAGGTAGTCTACTGGCTGAGAACATGGAATCCTTGCAAATATGAAAAGATACAATTTGCAACCTGGAAACATGATTTTCCCTGTTTTGATCATTACTGAGTTGAAGTGATCAGACTAGTTCTTGCACTCATGTTGACCTTCACATCAACTTATGAAGGCTAGCTGTATCTTGCAACCTTTCTCTTTACAATGTGTTTTCATTGTGGGTTCTAGCTGTTGACCGCAGTGACCTTAGACCGTCACAGAAAAAACAATTGCACTTCTATTTGCACTTAGGTGATCTACAAAAGGAATAAGAAGTTTGTCGAAGCTTTACATAATGAGCAATTGCTGTGTTACTAAGTACTTTAGATCTTTTTTTTTACATACTACAAGCCATTAGTGTCACATACATACATATTCATGTCTCATACACACCAATTATTAAAGTCACCATCTCATACATTTCCTTTGCATTCAGCAAGGAATCAAAATAACAAATATGTTGCTTGGTTACTTGCATTTTGACTCTAAAAAAAGCCCGAACTAGAGAAACTCATAAGACTATGTAAAGATACAACTTTGATCTCATTCTGATTCATAACGATGGTTATATTTACCTTGGGATGCAATGTAAGCCCTCACATCTCTTTCATTCTGAAGAGAGATCAACATCAATAATTATATATGATTATTTATTTACATTTTTTAAGTAACCAGATGAACATAAAGTACATAATAGCTTATTGAGCCAAAGTTTTGAATCCTGATGAATCAAGCCTTTTTCTTTCATTATGATTTTCATCTATGATTGAACCTCAGAATTTTTCCATCTTGCTAGGCAGGAATTACCTATATTACATCATGGACATACCAATGACTAGATTCAGTCAACTTGGACAACTCATAGAGCAAGGAATGCACAGAAAGATATTACACTACCATATTAGGAAGAGGTTTGTTGATGTAGAGAATATGTCTAATAATATTAATCATAATATTAATATTAATAATAATACCCAGAAGTTTGTTACTCATGAATCATAGAGTTAATACATTGCAATACCTACATCAGTTAATGTGTTGGTTTTGATCAATAATACCCAGTTTGTTACTCATGAATCATAGAGATACTACAATACAATACCTACATCAGTTAATGTGTTGGTTTTGATTACCCACTTATTCACACCCTTATATTGCAATGCTTTTCTTTGATAGTGAGGATAACAAGCATAGGAATTAAGTGTGTTCTTTTGTAACATGGGAATGCACTTTCTATAGGATGTATCTATTCTGACAATTGAGTCTTACTGTGATAATAGGTGTTTTGTGTATGAGCTCTTTAAACATATTCAGATACACGATAGTACATGCAACTCAACTGAACATTAAAGCTTTTACAAAAACACAAAAGTAAAATATATCGATGACAACCAACAGCAGAATGAAGTCTTAAGACATTGGTAGCTTTCATTCACATGAAATCTAATTACTATTCTTTGTCTTACCAAAATAAAGGACGCATTGTAGTAGTCAGAACTATGGTCACCTGGTAACTTAGGCAAAACGACCCGGCAATGATCATCTGTCAAAAGATAGAAACCACTGTTAAGACCGGAACACACCAGTCGCTACAATAGCACAACAATAAACAATGTCAGTTTATGATACTGTTATAGAATTGTGTAACCATGTCATTATGCTGCTAGGGTATCATCTATGAACACTTAGATTGATAAATGTTCTAAAATCAATGTAAGGCTTTCAGAAAAGATCTGTATATACTGACATGGATAAATGTTCTTAAATGTATTCTTAAGTATACATTTAGGGACTTAAAGATCATATGAAAATAAACACTAACATGGCAACATGCTCTAAAATCATTCTTATATGTTTTCAGGGAATTACGATCATCTGTGAACACTTACATGGCTACATGTTCTAAAATCATTCTTATATGTTTCCAGTGAATTAACAATCATCTGTGAACACTTATATGGAAACATATTCCTAAATCTATTCTTCTTTCTATTATATTATATTTACAAGATCATCTGTGAATGAACACTTACATGGCTACATGTTCTAAAATCATTCTTATATGTTTCCAGTGAATTAACAATCATCTGTGAACACTTATATGGAAACATATTCCTAAATCTATTCTTCTTTCTATTATATTATATTTACAAGATCATCTGTGAATGAACACTTACATGGCTACATGTTCTAAAATCATTCTTATATGTTTTCAGAGAATTAACGATCATCTGTGAACACTTACATGGATACATATTCCTAAATCTATTCTTCTTTCTATTATACTCCTGATCCGCAACAGTCCATGGATGCTTCTGTTGTACTCCTTCCAAGAGCTGACACAACAACGACAATAAAAAAGGACAAAGTTGGTGACTTTACATAAATACTGAGTAATTCAGAGAGGCAATAACATATTGAAGAGTAGGTTCAATAAATGACTAATGCTAACTGCACACTTTTAACAGTTGATTTGATAAAAAAAAATTATTGATTGCAATGTTGAAAACTCGTGAAACCTGTGAAACAGCTCCCTTGACACTAACTTAAATGCAAGATATAGCTTCAAGCACCTACTGATACAACATGAATTTAACAGACCCAAGACCAATTCAGGAAAA
>JAIPMN010017775.1:0-10716 GCA_020650975.1 Apostichopus californicus
AAGTCCCAAGCGGAGCCGGCTTGTTTGTTTTTCTTGAAAAAAAAACCTTTGCCAGATTTTTTTAGGGGGGGCGCGCGCCGGGCGCGCCCCCCCCTGAATCCGCGCCTGGAAATCACTTATCGTTTATTTTTACGAAGTAAAATTTTGTCACGGGTACGTGCCCCTGTTGATATTTGAGATTTTGAAGTATAGAATATATCGTTCGATTACCTTTAGTGTGGTAACGTTACATGTTTTACTCAAAAATTATACTCAAAAATGTTTCCGCCCTCATACCAGTCAATTCCCACTCCTAAAAGCTGTGTTTTCAACCTAAACTATACTTATCCTTACTCTTTGATTTGAACTAAAAACATCCACACTTGCATTCCAACTGATTATAAAAGCGGGGACGTTTTGACTCACGGGGACGTTTTGATTGCGGGGACGTTTTGGTAAAAAGCGGGGACGTTTTGGTCTTAAAAAACCGGGGACGTTTTGGTAAAGGGACGTTTTGACTGGATACCCCTACATCCGTACTAGGCTAGTCATCTAGGCTATACTAGATCGGCCTTTTGGCTAAGATCATATGTAGTAACTAATATCTGTTCCCTTTCAAGGGGAATCGTGATACACACCTGACTATGATCACACAGTCACAGTCTCGATGCAAGGAGATGGGTTGAGAGCGGATCAGTAGTTCAGTTGTTTGGTTTTCGTGCCCAGGTTCTTTCCTGGGTGACTTTTCTTAAAAATTCTCTAGGCTATAGACAAACTTTATATCTAACCTAGGTCTAAGTCACATTCAAAGCACCTAGGCTAGTTTACCATAATTTATTACTGCATCTTTAGCCTAGGCCTAGATTCTATCCTAAATAGTAAAGTAACCTCCTAGTCCTAGTCCTACTCCTAGACAATATACAATATTAAGCATGGGCCTATTCGGATGCTAGACTTACAAAGTTAACTTCTGGTGAAGATCATGGGCAGTAGGGATTGCTTTGACAGCAGCCGACCCCAACATTTAAACTAGTCTACAGATCTAAAGGTTTTGTGTCATTACCTTATGGAGTTTAATAGCGTGGGTGAACTTGGAATAAAGTGGTGACAACTTGTTAAAAAGTTTTGTATTGTAGTAACTTAGGGCTCTTATAAAAGTTATATTTTTATGATATATCATAGTGTAGTGCACCCTCAAGTGCACGACGTCACAATACATGCTACTCTCTTGTGGCTCTTAGAAACTGGCTACCATCTTGTCTTGTGTGTTTCTTAGAAGTAGCAATAAAATTTGGGCTAACACAGGCTAATATGGCCATACTTTTTTTCCAGGAAATACAGTCATATCTCCCCATTTTCTGGGGACGGACCCAGATATCCCTTGTGCCGTCCCCCGATTAAGTGTCCCCGGATTTAATGTGCAGTCCATGGAATATCCCTGAAATTGTGAAAGGGCCCTGCAAAATTTCAGTTTCACCTGTTTGGCCTTCCATTCACAGAAATAGCTTGAAAACCCGCTAAGCTGTGATTGTTTTCAACTAGTTTATGAAGGTAACTTTCTTTTCATGGCTCTCAGATAATGCCAGTCCTGATCATTGAATAACTTCACATAGCCTGTTATTCTGGCAAAGCTTCATGTTTCACATAGTGATGTATAATTAGGCATCCATCGACCTTAAAGGCATTGAAGACTCGCCCCAAACCGCGTGCGGCCATCTGAAAAAAGTTAACTTTTTGTTGCTTGCAAGTGACGTTTTGTTCGTGTCGCTACAAAATGCAGACAGTAATGAAACTTGATACCTTCATTTTTTATCTTTAGCTGGACCTGAGATGTCCATCGCTGTATGGATTATACACTGTGCTGTGGGTATTGACCGCAGCTGTATGTACTGAATGTACACTAGTGTCTAATGACCGACGGTAGCAAGCTGTGTGTGTATTTTCTGGGATCGATGGTGGTGTTTAACACTTCTGTTACACCTCATTCGAAACTAGGTCAAATTACCGGCATTAGACGTTTCTCTTTGCGCGAGTCTTCACACCCTTTAAAGGTCTTGGCATTGGATTGATATTTTGGACAAAAATACTAGTATGCTTCTGGATTAATGGGGTTCTAACTTTTGGCATTTGAAACCCCAGGACTACCATACCATTTGAGAGACCATCAGAAATGTCTTCCTTTGAAAGTATATTGTTAGTTCTAACCCCTGAAGTCAATAGGGTATGGGTCCTGTGGGGTCAATTCCATATCCCTGGGTTTCCTGGGAAATATTATGTTCCCCTTTATTTTTGTAAAAAAAAATAACAAACAAGTTTTCTGTTTTTACGAACAAATCAACATTGACACAGGCTTGTACAGTATGTGAACATTACTCATCTGTTAAATTTTGCAAGTATGACCTGAAAGTTGAAACATATGGTTGAGTTCATGCTTTGACCTTTTACTAAGTACTACTACTACTACTATCTATCCAGCAGATATAACTACACTGCTCTCAAAAGCCTGTACAGGAAAGTGAAAATGGAAATTTCAGTGAGAACTTGATTTTACCCCAGTAGAGTTCTTTATCAAAGCACTGGAGGTTCTAACAAGTGGCCACAAGTACATCATGTGAATATTTTTATTATTATTAACCTTAGACAGAAGGGTAAAACTAGGTTAGCAAGAGTGCTCATCTCCCAGAGGCCCTTAAAAGTAAAACAAGTTTAACCAAATAGCAAAAACTTGAGAAATAAAGAACCACAGAATTAAAAAGATGGAGTAAAATGTAGCAGAAACAAAAATTAACAATTAAATGATGCGAGGGCTTAATAAAATAACGAGATGAACAATGGATATGAAGGAATAGAAGAGACCCTAAAGTGAATAAAAGAATGTATTTTCTTTGAAATAATAACAAATATTACTATATCTCCTTACTTACATCCTGTTATTGTCAAACTAGAATTCCCCTGTTTTTTTCCCTTCTTTACTTCTAAAGCTAAGTATAAGTCTGTTCAGTTTCCCAATCGCTCAATTCACCTCTTTTCCTTGGGTTACAGACCAGGAATGGCTTGGGTTCAATTGGTGGAGGAGTGCATAACAAGGTTAAACCTGCCGAAACTTATCTGTCAACGGTCTCGAATGGTCCTTCAAGAATGGATTCAACTGGAACTGACAGAAAACGGCGAGGTATCTTGGAAGGAGAAGGTAAACACAGGCAATTATCCTAATGTTATAAGATCAGGGTAAATCTTTAATGGGCACCTGAGAGGACCACATTTATATCCGGACTATATAAATCAGCTTTGGAGGTCATCCATTCTGGGGGGAGGGGGGCAGAGGAATAGGTTTTGACATCAAATTTAGATCGCATTTGTAGATAAATTCCCTCAGAATGGGTAAAATTATAAATTGATATAATCCTCCATCACTTTCGAGATACTGGAATGAAACAATATATAGTGGTTGGCCTTTGAGAACCTCAAGGTAAAGATTTATTGAACTTATTGCCCTTTTTTTTTGGACAACCAAAAAGTAAGACCAAAAAGTAATCCTAATGAATTTTTCCTGTATATGGAGATGATTGTGAGGAAAAATTCCCCAGACAGCTAATAAATAATGTGATTAGGGAAGATATATATATTTTTAAATGACCCTTCATAAACTAGACTGAAAAAGTGCCCCTTGTATTTATATTTTTTTGCCTGAGGGAAAGTTTATTTGAAGTGAAGTACAGTACTAGTATCACTCTACCAATGTTATGAAATAAAATTGTTTATATTCAATTCAATTGAATTTCCTTCTTTTCTTATAAATTTAATTTGATGTAAATTGAATTTAAATTAATGAATTAAAATCAAAAGTTCTCTTCTGCTTGAACAAGATTGCTTATTCTTATATATACAAAGAGGGATTTGAGAAAATGTCCATTAATATGCATTAGTTATTCCTCAATGTTTAGACAAGTTTTTAACAACAGCCGGTTGAAATTGAAGAATAAAGAAATGATTTGTTTTTAAGTGGCTATTGTTCTTTTTTTTCCCCTTCTGAAAGGACAATGCCTTGCTGACCGTGTGTGCAATATACACCGCTCTAATTGAGTACAGGTAAGCTTATTATTATCGATATAGATCTTAATGGCTGTCATGCCAAGACAAAAGTTGATTTCCCATAAATCTGAAGTCCCATTTTATTAAAGTTTGTTAAATCTCCCAGTCCTAAGACATGCAGTATTGTGTGTAATTATTATTATTAACTTTCATTATGAAATTTCAGCAGTGAAAGTCAATTTTTAGGCAGATTCATTCCTTACTTTATAGAGAATCTACTTATAAAATTTATATGTTCGGATCTCTAAACTTTCGAAATAAAATTTTCATCTTAGTTGTATTAAGATTACGAAAGAAAAGAGAACTATAACTTATTGCTTCATCGCGTTCTTTTTATGAATTGTTTGTCGCAAACATTTGTGCAAACTTGCAAAATTTAGCTTTGTGACAGTTTTTGCCGTTGGTCTTATGGGTAACGAAACAGAAACAACCTTATAATTATAATCATATTGCACTTTCTTTGTATAACTTGATTTATTTTCTTTTGCTTCGTCACCACTTTTCCTTTTTCTCTTGCTTTCCTGTTTTCATTTTAGAACCGAAATGGAATCGCCGTCTGAGCAGGGACCAAGGTTTACATTGCTGCAGATCTTACGAGCAGGCAATGTCAAGTAAGTCTCTGTAGAAACTTTTAATCCTAAGGGAGAGGGCTTTTAAAAAATGAAGCAGAAGAAATGGGTAATATGGTGAGATCAGGTTTACGATACATTAAGTACAGGAATTACAGTCTCACCCATTAAGCATGAACCAAATGCTTGGAGTGGAGTTAATTAATATTTTTAGGTGATTATGGTAATTTAGGTGGTTATGAGTGATATCAAATTCTCACACTGTAGTCATATATCAATATGTTAACATGTAAGCAACCATCCCCTACTCTTGTTTTTGTCACCGAAAGTTATGTTTCCAAAGGTGTGACTCTTACACTCATCCTAAGTTTTTATCTAGTTTTTTGCCTGTCTGTTGTATTACTATGTTGGTTTTTCACATTGCCAGTTGGACACTAAAGTAGGTGGGTAGAGCTACTTTTTAGTATCAAACAATATAGAAGTGAAAGTGATGAAGACTTATAAATAATTGACCCCCCAAAAAATAAATTCAGTAATCTTACAATGCTGCCCCCATATTCTCCTGTGAACTCAACCTTTTCCATGTCTTAACCCAGTGAATGGGATGCTAGTATTGGCATGCACCTGCTGGGGCTATGCTCCTAGACCAGAATGCTAGTTATTTTAGCAATATGATAAAAGCTGCTTATAGGTCGTAAATTTGCCACAGAGTAAAATAAAGAGGCCAGAATATATATATGCTAGTGGTTCAGAATCATTGAAATATGGCTACTAAGCTAGGCTATAGTAAAAGCACAAGATGCATGTATGCCTATATAGTTACAAAACAGGGTAATACATAGCTCTAGGTCTTATCTGTAAGGTAGCAGATATGCGAGAGAGATTGCTACCACATAGCAACAGTCGTCATACTAGGTCACTGTGAGGTCAAGCTACATAGATCAGACCATATCAAAGACCAGACGGATGCCCAAAAATGCCAGATAAAAATACATTGAATAACTTGGGTTCACTACAAAGACTCGAATATTCATGTCTCTGTTCAGGGAGATCACAGACATTCATGACTGTTTAGGGCGGTCATGAATATTCATGAGTCAGTTTAAGGTGGTCATACAGCTTCTTACAAATGTCACAGCCATGCAAAAAAGTTAACACTGTCAACCAAGGTATGCAATGGATAAATTGTTCTCTTGTGCATGTTGTTTATGTAAATATTATGCAAATAATAAGGTATCACCATGGAAGAGTAGAACTTTATTTTAACTGAATATTCATGTATTTATAAATAACAATTGACAAGTTTATATGTTTCATCTTCTTTGCAGTTTAAGAAAGTTCTTACAGTTTATGAAAGATATCGGAGAAAAAGGTCAACACAGTTCGACGATGAAGAATTGTTTACTAGGAACACAAAGGAAATATGTAATAACCATCGGCATCTACAAAACATTTGACAGGTGAGGTACATATGTGTCGGGGATTTGCCCTCTTCGGTCTCAGAGAGCCATCTTTTAACCTTCTCAGTGAATTAGGGGACAAATATTCCTGAAATCTATAGTTGGTTGGCATTAAGTTTTGTTTGTTTTTGTTTTGTGGAACTAACGACTTTTAGTATAAGGTATGTCAGTTTCAAGAATGTTTTTGACTTTGAAGTTCCTGTAATTTTTACCCACTGATATTACCTTGCTAGATCTTACAGGAATCACCAGTACAAGGTTTTTCATCTTTAGATGCACCAAATATTGAATTAAACAATAAAAACTACCTGCTTTTCAGATAATGCCAAATATCATAGTGAGAAACATCAATGCTGACATTGAATAATATGAGATAGGTATTAAAAACACAAAGAGTAGAATATACAGTGGAATGATAATTGAAGTCCCAGTAGAGCAAGAAAAACAAGCAAAGAGAAAAAAATATATATATAAATAAGAAAAAGTGACAAAGGAAGCAAAGGATAGCCCATCCCATCCAACCCCACTATGTTTCAATATCTTTTAAGAAATCAGGCTACAGTGAACTAGCAAAAGAAGATAGCATAAGTATGTGGTTTCTTAAACTTATTGGGTAACTATGGAAACCCTTTAGCCTTGATAGTGTGTTTTTTTCAATCCCCATTTCTTATCTTGAATTTCTTTGTCTCTTTTTCTACTTAGGTTGATGGAGCACATTTTTGAGTCCTCAGGACAGAAGGACCCATCCGAGAGTACCTACAGACGGAGGGTTTGCTGGTGTCTGTTTCTGGTTGCTAAAGGTCCGTAGTCATAGTAACTATAGTCGCTAACTGTAAAAATTCACTGGTCATTAGGATTTGTCTGTTGGGATAAACAGATGTGCCAGATGAATATTAAAGATGAATGAATAATTACCATATGAGATGATAAAGTATCTTTGATTATTATTTTAATGTAATAACAGACAATGATTGCAGCTAATTGTTGTTGACATTGTCACTCCTTTAGTGGCATAGCCCTTCACTTCTTATTTAAAATAGCCGTCTTGTATAAATTGGTTCCCAGAAAAAGTCGGGAAAAGTCCTCACATTTTGAACTTTGGTCTGGAAAAGTGTGGATACTTCCTCACTGGAATGCTTCTTCTTATAGGATATGACTTATGAGAGCAAGATTTCAAAGAAGTTAACAGAATAAATCAAATTGCAGTAAAACAACTTATAATAATAGCAATAACAAAGATTTATAATGCACACGTATCCACCCAGAAAAAGGCGCTAATATTATATGTCATGTTTGTGGTTCATGGCTGTCTCAATGTCCTCATCACCAAATGTTAACAAAAGTGTTTTGGTTTTGAAAAAGTCTGGAATTTCATTTATTTGATAGCCTGGGAACCACAGTGAAACAGTATCAGTACTGATTGTTTTCACATTAATTCTCTACTCTGTCTGCTGCTTTCATGTTGTCAAAGGTCTTTTCAAGCACGTAGAAACATCGTTCCATGATGTAAACACAATCAGAGCCTGAGAAACATTTCAATTAGTATTGAGGCGATCGCCTGCGTGACCGTCATCTGTTTCCAGCTCTCTGCTCTCTATATACTTGTAATATTATCTTTCAAGTGCTAGCCACCAAGTCTGCTTCCACCATTTCTGCATATGTGTGCTTTAACATTTGCTCCGGTCAATTGTTTCCATAGTAACCGTCCTACCAGAGAACACAGAGTTGATACCAGCTCTACATTTAATGCTGTGCTGTCTGGAATACATTGTCAAGCAATCCCCACTTTTCATGCTCAAAGAGCCCTTCAGTAAGTATCATCACCATGTAAGATTCAATAATTTCAGAGATATTACTGCTGCGGTTAGAATCTGTTATAAATATATTTGAAAACCTATTTACTTGTTATCTTAAGTAAAGTTAGGGGTTCATTGAGCAGTGGCATAACCAGTTGGTTTTTTTTCTTGGGGGGGGGGGGGAGGTAGTTAGGACATCCCAATTTCAACCCCCAACAGTATCCAAATGGATACGGCTGGTTATGCTACTCTCAGTAATATCACAGACTTGAATTGTGATGAACATATGGACATGGCGAAGAGTTGCATTTAGACATAGAAGATCTAATTAATCCCATTATTCCTGTTAATTAGGAACGGCCAATTCAGAAGAGAGACTACGCCAAGACTCTCTGTCCGTTCTCACCGCAATCAACACTGCCTTCACGTCAGACTCTGACATGAAGGAACTTGAATCAGCTCAGACGAACCACTTCGATCCATTCATTCAAGGCTTACCTGTCGAAGTTCTAAACCAAACCGCCGATGGCTTGCCAAGGGTAGGTGCCTTTGTTTGTTATTTTTCAAGGTTATTCAGAATCTTATAAGATGTAGTGTGTTAGCTATGCTTTTGCCTATGGACTTTAGCCGCGTACGGCGTCCCTTGGGACTGTGTTATTATTCACCGACGACCTTCCATAGTTTTCCGTATTGCATCCATGTTGTGGAGAAGGAATCCCTGTGTGAACCATGTGCTTACTGTGTGTGTGTGTGTACTGATATGAAAGCAACGTAGCGGTGTCTACGAGAGCCATCAAAGTGTGTAAACCTACGAAATTTACAAAGTGTTTACTAGAGAAATCAGTTTGTTAGGTCATTGAAACCTTGACGCTTTGAAAATGTAGATAAAAGGTATATAAATCACTTTTGGTTTCATTTTATTGCTGAAAAGAAAGAAAGCTATAAGTTATTTGATAATGAGATTTGATATATTCTTCCCTCATAAGAAAAACCTTTGCTTTGTTGGTCACACATTTTTTTGGGCTGACATAAATACAGGAATCAGATAACCCTCTCATGTTATCACAGCTTTGTTTTGGCGATTTTTCATCAACAGTTGAAATATTTTGAGAGAAAGTACAGAGCCGAGTACGAGATTATGGCAGATATTGATGAAATGGCTTTCTTAAATAACGACCCTTTACTGAAGCCGATGGAAGAGGGACCCCCTTCACCGGATTCAACGATCAATACTGAGACAGCACCCTCTATCCCTCAGACTCCTGTCAGGTAGGTCTCCTATGGCCTTTAGATACCCTTCTTTCAGCTATTTCTGTAGATGGAAGGACTTCCCTGCAGTTGTCAAAACTGCCATGAGGCTCCTTAGCTTCCATTTCATGTTGGTCAATACTCTAAATCTATATTGTTTTTGTGTATGTTTTTTTGCAGGGAAAATCTACAAGGGAAACGTTCCTTGCTCTTTAGTGTTTAGTTCTTACTCCCTCTTCTCATGAGCTTTATTAGGTGTATTGGTTTTGTATTTATGTTTTACGACTTTGTTTTCATGTATTATGTTTTGTAAAGCGCTTTGAAGCCTTTGCATATTGCGCTATATAAGTTTCATATTATTATTATTATCATTATTATGAATGAATGACATGCTAGAAAAAGTTGCTTTCTCATTTCTCCTCTCCTATGGCAAACTTAGCCATGTTTTCTTTTTCTTTCTTTTTTCAAGAAGTTTTGGTATCTCAAATGAGATTTTAACGAAGGGTGGTAGATTTTCGTCATTCATAGTAATTATGATGTTGTGAAGAGGACTCGTTAACTATGGTCAAAGCTAGATTAGTTGCCATCCAAACCAGTTTTCTTTCAGTTGTCTTTCTTCATTTCTGTTTAATATTTTCTCTATTTTAGGAATTCCGTTAGAGCGGTGCAGTCGTTGAAGACGTTGTTAGCCAATGCTAGCGATCGACCTTCTGAAAGTCTTCGTTTACTTCTCAGCGTAAGTCAAATGTTATTGGTTAATCCTCAGCTATTGGGAAACTGTTACTGGGTATTACTGGGTGGAGTGCGCAGGTGTGAGTACAGCGTAACAGCTATCATACATACCATGGTGTCTGTATCTTTTTGTGATTGCTTGAGTGTTTGTTTGCCATTGTTCAATTGTCTCAAAACTTTGGTTATACTTTGGTTAATAGTCTTTTAGTTTGTAGTTTGGTTAGTAGTAATAGTTTGTAGTTAATAGTTTGGTTGTAGTAATAGTTTGGTTAATAGTCTGGTTAAAAACCTTGGTTATAGTCGTACATCAATCAGTGATTGGCTGGGCATCAGGCGATACCCCACCTGTTGTAAGTTATGATTTAGTGTCATTCGCTTTCCATATTGATTTTTGCAAGAAGCAAATATTACTGTACAGAAGAGCACAGTCTAATGCTATAACTATTACTCTAGTTGCAGTGGGGTGTGCAAGGGCCAGTCAGTGAGGCCATCACCCCTCCCCCCACATTCCTTCCTCACTCTGGGAAATTGTTTACCATCAGTGTTGGAAGAATATGACCACTCTTACAAGTGTACACTCCCCTTTTCAAAACACACAAAAAATGAAGAGAATTAAGTAGCCTAATTTTTGTGTTAAGACCTATTTTTATAGACCTAATTTTAGTCTAAATTTGCCCCAGAATGCACCATTTGACATCTTAGCTTCTTTTTACTGGGGTCAGACCCCTAGATTCAGGGCTACAGGGGGGGGGGGGGGGGGGGGGGGGGGGGGGGGGGGGGGGGGGGGGGGGGGGGGGGGGGGGGGGGGGGGGGGGGGGGGGGGGGGGGGGGGGGGGGGGG
>JAIPMN010017775.1:10721-33116 GCA_020650975.1 Apostichopus californicus
TCCCCCCCCCCCCCCATCCCATCATTGAAATTCGGTGCACGCCACTGTCTAGTTTGATAATTATCAATTTGTTTGATTATTTTTTTTTCTGTTTCCAAATTCACAGGAATATGGTGCTAATTTAGTAAATGAAGTGACCAATCGAATCGAAGAGCTACAAAACACCTTCCTAGAACATAATGCTCTGAGTGTACGTCGCAGTGCGTCGCAGACCATCGCAAAGACGAGATACCGGCTTGGCGTTCGACTTTATTACAGAGAACTTGATCAATTCATTAAAAGTGTAAGGGATCTGTGTACATTGAGAATTATTATTACTTTGACATAAAGACATTACAGATAGTCAAGAGGTGCCCCTATAACTAAAAGCTTAAATTATTACATTCCTTACCAAATTTGACAAGCGATTGGAAAATTCATGCAGCTAAATTTCTAAATAATGTCCCATGTTTTTCTTGCCTCTTCAATAACTGTTTCCTATGTTTCAATATTTTTGGTGCCCTTTCCTCCATTTTAAATCAATTCTTGCAATCTTATGAGTTCCTTCCTTCAATGTTTTATGCCTTTCCTACAATATGTTGTGGCATTTTCTGCAAGTTTTGATGTCCCTTTTAAAACATCAAACTTGTTGGGATTCTTGTACTATATACCTCTTTACCGTTCCTTTGCTGTTATCTATTCCTGACGACTCATGTACGTCTATTTGACATTGGATGAGCATTGATACCACGGAATTGACTCATGGCACCACAGCACTGGTTATATGTCGCAACACTGGTTATATGCATTTATGTCATTCACAGCACTGGTTATATGTCACAACACTGGTTATATGCATTTATGTCATTCACAGCACTGGTTATATGTCACAGCATTGGTTGTATGCACTGTCATTACAGCACTGGTTATATGTCACAACACTGGTTATATGCATACATGTCATTCACAGCACTGGTTATATGTCACAACACTGGTTATATACATTCATGTCATTCACACCACTGGTTATATGTCACACCACTGGTTATATACATTCATGTCATTCACAGCACTGGTTATATGTCATACCACTGGTTACATGTCAAAGCACTGGTTATATGTCTCACTTCTGGTTATATGTCTCATCACTGGTTATATGCATTCGTCTTTCACAGGACTGGTTATATGTCACACCACTGGTTAAATGCATTCATGTCATTCACATCACTGGTTATATGTCACACCACTGGTCACATGTCACACCACTGGTTATATGCATTCTTGTCATTCACAGCACTGGTTATATGTCACATAACTGGTTATATGTCACACCACTGGTTGTATGAATTCATGTCATTCATAGACTATTTCTATGATCTGTTTCTGTTAGGAAAGAGAAAGGAAAGTCCAACGGGCCTCTATCGTCAGTCTACTCTCAGAAGATATTTTCCATAGATGCCTTCTTGCTTGTAGTATGGAAGTTGTCAAGGTTTACTATGAATACGATGGTAAGTGGAAGTTGTCAAGGTTGTTGTTATGGAAACTGTCTTGTCCTTTGACCAGTGAAGAGTTTTTATGGAATCCCCTAGGTAAAACATTGGTGGGATGCTGTAGTCTGAATTGGTTGTACCACCAACGATTTCACAAACAGTCTGTAATCTTGAATGGAATCCATCCCTAGGTAACAGAGTGGGATACTCTAGTCTGAATTGGTTGTACCACCAACGATTTCACATACAGTCTGTAATCTTGAATGGAATCCATCCCTAGGTTAAACAGTGGGATACTCTAGTCTGAATTGGTTGTACCACCAACGATTTCACAAACAGTCTGCAATATTGAATGGAATCTCCTAGGTAACACAGTGGGATGCTCTAGTCTGAATTGGTTGTATCACCAAGGACGAGAGATTCTCAATTTTTCCCATCTGAACTGGTCTTCCAAATTTAAAAATATCAAAACATGACCAAAAACTGTAAATTGGCTAGTGACCCGGAGGGAAATATTTGTAAGTTATCCAAGCAATGGGGCTCTTCCCACTTGCGAGTGCGGTTACTAATCTAGCGTTAGTCGACTAACCGCCTAAAATGGAAGGCCGATATAATCGTTTCTGTCATTATGTTGCTGGTTTAAGATAGTTATGATAGGCTGATCTTTGTTATCTGTTTTCTATGGAAACAGAAGGCACGACAATTTGAATGAAATCAAAGTTGCATTTTTGCTTTGCTGCGGACAGCTTCTATAACACAGGAATCGTCCATCGGTAGAGGTGGACTGGATTTTCCTTGGATTCTCACCATATTTAATGTTCATCCCTACGACTTTTGCCGTGTGATTGAGACTTTCATTAGGGAGGAAGCACAGCTATCAGAGCAAGCAATAAAGGTGAGAGGCTTGTTTTCCCCTCTAAATTTCATCACGAAAATAGTCCTCGCTGACACTATGTAAAATTTCAGTTGTGGGTGGGGTTGGGATGAGGGAGGGGTTGTGACAGTTTGAAAATATTGAAAGTCATGGTGGTAAATGAGAAGGGAGCTGCAGCAAGTGGCTGGCAGATTCGTGAGTTATCTTAGTGCCTGGTTTGTTCCCAGGGCTGAAGTTAGCTGAAGTTTGAAGCTTGTGGAGACCTTGGGCCAAGCCATGGTGTGGTCATGTCAGCATAACCTTTTAATAAAAGATAATATACCAAAATATACCAATAAAGATTAGAGTTACATAAAACTTTCACAAATCTGCTCATGTCCCAACCATGATTTACTTTTAAGCTGTTAGGCATAAGTGCAGTAGTCTTTAGCACACTATTGTGTTACACCCATAGATGCAGTGTTTGATATTTCTGTAGAGTTAACAATCAAATATCTCAGATCGTTGTAGTGCCTTTCATGTATGATATCTATTATATCGCCCATCTTGATAAGACAGTGATATTTAACTCCAAAATATGTGGGGGTGGGGGGTGCTTGGAGTGGCCCCCCCCTCTCCATACCCCAATCCAGCTGCAGTTTTCATTCAGAATCTGGATTTTATTTACAATTAGTTAAGTTAAAAGTCCAAAATCAGCACATGCCAAGCAGACAAAAAATTGTAGTGCAAAGGTTGGGTTCAGATAGAACACAAAAGGAGATTTAAACCAATTAAGCTTCTGGTCACTATTTCATACTTGGGGGGGGGGGGGAATCACATCATGGCTGATGTTGTCGTCACCCTCGTTATAATCTCCAACAGCATTTGACGAGCGTGGAGGAGTTCATCCTGGAAAGTGAAGCATGGAAGGAAGGCTCTCCACTTTTAGAGGCACTGAGGGCAAAGATTGCTAACACCCAACAAGTAAGAAAGAGTTTGCTCTGTGGTATTTTCAGTAAGTAAAGAAGAATAAAATTTTAGAAAACAGTCTAAACGTCGGTTAAATTTCACCCCAGGTCACAGACGGCCGGGGTAAACATTTCTTTTCAACTTTTTTCACAAAAATGGCAAATTGCTACCTTTTTAAAACTTTTGCCTGTTCTTTCTTTATAGATAGATGTATAGGTAGTTCCTATGAAAAAAAAGGTCATTTGTTAAATAGTGAATAGTAGGAATACAGACTCGATAGATTTGTGTTGCATCTGTATTTGGAGTGAATTTTTGACAAATAAACTGCCCTTGAAATTTGGCAAATATATCTGTTTGCAACTGTGTCAAGTTCCAAGAAATAAACTCAGTTCCTTGTAGGGTTGAATCACACTGTTCAGCATTGTGGGGGCCGGGGGGGGGGGGTTGGGAGGGGTTTTTCGCCACCTCTTCCAGTTACTCTACTGATGAGAGTAAAATAGCCATGTATTTCAGGTCTTCGTTGAAAGAGTAAAACACAACTTCAAGGAACAATAGAATTGAGGAAAAGTAAATATATGTGTGATGAGCTTTCAGGAATTCTTTACAATGGGGCGGGAACAGTAAGCATTTGTTATGTTCCTTAATCACTTTTTTTCTTTATTAAAGGTGAACAGTCCTGGATGTTCTGTTGTTGGAAGTTCTGGTGGTGGGCAACATAGAGATGTGTTCCTCACTAAATTCCTCATGAAGGCTCAACAGCTCGGCTTCAAAAGACTGGAGAGACTGAGTCAACCATTGAAGCTCTCAGGAGATATTGTAAGCATTTCTTCTCTTCTGCCATTTGGTGGAATAAAAAAAACATTTTGATGACCACTGCGTGACATGTTAACAGTCTTCAATATTTACGCTATCAGGGTTGCCAGAATTCCGGATTTTGAAATTTGGTTCCGACTCCACACGATCTTTCCGTCCCAGATGGAACAGGCATGAGCTATTTCCGCGAATTTCTAACTATTATCCTAACACACTGTAGCATATGCAAATTGGAGCCTATACCGCAACTTTTTCTCTGGATTTTCTTTGGGACATCCAAGTCCCCACAACTTTTAAGGCCCTAGGGGCAAACCCTGCTAGCATCCCTGCCTTATGAATATAAGAAAACAAATCATGATGACATGTTCTTATTATTATTATTTATAAATTTTACAGAATTTGTATTGTGCCTTATCCAATATAAAATCGCTCTCGAGTGCTTTACAATGAAACATACAAATCAAGGAAATAACAAGGTATTAATATTAATTCAGATATATAAAAAGATAAAATGGGATGAAGTAGTAGAAAGGTAAAATAAGGGCAAAATTCAAATTCATTGTATAAAAAAAAAAAAAAAAAAAGGGCTAAAAATGAAATTTAAAAATATGAAACAAAATACACAATTCCTGAGAAACAATAAAAGGCAGCTCTAAAAAGGTAAGTTTTAACATGTCCTTCAAATGCATTATATTAATATTTGTTGCCTATCAATACTAAAAAACATGAAATGGCAAGCTTGTGGTGTTTAAGTTTCAGAGGCAGACAAAAGCCTTGACAGAGAGAAAGAGAGATATCATTGAGGACATATATATGAAACACAACCCCTTTAACATCACTGATCATATACTGGCATTCTAGCATATTGTGGTATTATATACTGAGGGATTTTCATCCTGAATATTAAAGGGTGTGAAGACTCACGCAAAAAGAAACGTCTAATTCCGGTAATCTGACCTAGTTTCGAATGAGGTGTAACAGAAGTGTTAGACACCACCATCGATCCCAGAAAATATACACAAACAGCTTGGTACCCTCGGTAATTAGACACTAGTGTAAAGTCAGTACATACAGCTGCGGTCAATACCCACAGCACAGTGTACAAACGATACAGCGATGGACATCTCAGGTCCAGCTAAAGATAACATGGTATCACGTTTCCTTACTATCTGCATTTTGTAGCGACAAGAGAAAAACCTCACTTGCAAGCAACGGAAAGCTAACTTTTTAAATATGGCGGTAGGCTGTTTGGGGCGAGTCTTCAATCCCTCAAAGTTGTACATCTTTCTTTGTATTATGACTGTGATTTTATTTTCTCCAGACACATCGTATATGGACTTGCGTGGATCATTGCATAAGGCAGAGACCAGATCTACTTGAAGGGAGACATTTAGATCAAATCATTATGTGCTGTATCTATGCCATCTGTAGAGTTGGTAGCGCGCAAAATCAAAGGAGACTGAAGGACATTGCAAATTTGTACGAGAAAATGCCACATGCTGATAGCTCGGTAAGTATTCCCAAAATGTCTAGGCACAAACCAGAACATCATGCAGTGTTTTTTTAATTTTCCACAGCTTTGTTAAGCTTTATGACGTTTGTTGAATTAACAAATCATGTATTTTCCGTGTTCAAAAGCTGGTACGTCTTTTGAGGTCGGATATAGAATAAAGCTACATTTTCTAGCATTTTGCAAATGTGACAAATGAGGTATATTCTCCCTTGTTAGGTTATTTATGTTGCTGTAAGTTACCCTAATATATGTAGTAATGAACTAATGATATATTCCAAGCCTCGTATTATGAAATTGAATTAATACTCATTATTCTGTTGTTTGTCTCTTTTTGATGAAGATTTTCATGGAGTATGATTTGACGTTAATTACTTATTGTTGTTACTCAGTCCTTTTTGGTCAAAATTTTAATTTGTCAAACTTTTTGAGCAGGAACACTGATTCATATTTGGTGTATTGTTTTGCATCAGAATTTTGGTCTTTTGGTTTGGGGATTATTTTTTTTGGGAGGGGGTGTTAATTTTGGAGTACATGAAGCATTATACACTGTTTATTTCTTTCCTTTTGATTGGACGACAGACGTATAAGCAGGTCAGACTCGGAGCGGGTGAAACCGGACATATCATCAAGTTTTACAATGACGTCTTTGTACCTGCTATGAAGAATTTCATCCTTAGCCAGCATAGTGAGGTTAGTGTTTGATGAGCTTAGGAAGCAATCAGAATGCTGCGGTATTTAAGATAATGTATACAAACGTACCATTCAATGTTACGCGTAAAGACAGAAAAACCAAGTATTATCTTTATCTTGTCCTCGTGCAAGTGCATGTGCCAAGCAGCTGACAGTGTACTTACTCTAACTATCATGTATTCTGGAACTTCATTTGTTCTAATGTCAGGAGAGATCATTAGCATCATGAGAAAGTAAGCATCAACAATTAGTGATAACCTACCACACTTTCATAGTGGAGGAGCTAGCCTAGCTTACTTTATTTACAAGAAGTGCATGTCAAGTTGTCATTGCCGAATACCTCTTGATGAAAAAATAAACTTTCCAAACTTCGTACAGAGCATAGATCTGTCAAGAAAATTGTACAAAGGTTTGAGTACAAAGGTTGAGTACAATTGTACAAAGGTTTGAGTACAAAGGTTTGTACAAAGGTTTGAGTACCAGTACGAGTACAAAGCTCAAATTGTAGAATGAGAATGTGGTAATGAAAGGCAAGCGGCTAGGTTAAACCTTCAGTCAGGGAATTTCACTTTGTCCATAGAGTCATGCTTCATGCCATGATTGTTGGTTGATATCCTGTTTTTTCCCCTTTGAATTCAACTGTCAGTGGTATGATTACTGTGAAATGTATATAATATAACTCATTGTGCACATGTTACAATTATATTCAACCTTCAGTAATATTGGTTATATTGCAAATAAGAAACATTACAAACTACAGTGGCTTCATAGGGACATAGGAAAGAAAAAAATTGAGATAAATGGTCAAAATTTTGAGATAATAAGTCAAACTTTTGAGATTTGAGGACACTTTTCTTTTTTTTTATTTCCTATGTCCCTATTAAGCCACTGTACTACAATTTAACTTTGCTGGGGATATTTTTTTTGTGTTTGCATGTAGACTAATGAGTGAGTTTTATGACATTAGATCGAATGAGGAATCAGATGGTATGTGTGGCTGGATACAATGGAAAGAGTTATCGTCTTCAACATAACTTAGCCAATCACGACAGGAATAGAAGAGGTTAAGGGAGGCACAAACTTGGTACAATATTTGCTCATCATTCCATTCCATGACATCACCAGATCATTGTTATATCTATTTTGAGACTCGGAAGAAGTCAGTTTGACAATATCTTGAAGGTTCCACAATGTAATCAATTGATTCGTTTTTAAGAAACAGCCAATATCAGTTGTACTCTTTTGTATATCATTTTGCAGAATCAGCCCAATTCTCCTATACCGCATCGGTCACCAAGCCAACAGAAGTCCTACAAAGTACATCCTAATTTTACCGTATCACCGCTGAGATGCTCCCCTTTTAAGAGCCCAGATTCGCAGAGGCAGCCTGGGTCTTCAGCTGCAGTAACACCCAGAACGGCGCTGCTACTTAACACTGATGAGGAGTTTGTAAGTATATATCTATGAATCAACACATATCAAACTCTCCAACAGTGGATTGCAGCATTAATGGCTGTCCAGACTTATAGTGTCAGTACAACGTCCCGAGTATGAGTACAAATGTCTGAGTACCAGTACGAGTCCATAGCTTTGAGTACTAGTACAAAGCTCTGAGTACCAGTATTAGTACATTGCCTTGAGTACAAAGTCTTGAGTACTAGTACAAGTACAAAGTCCTGAGTACTAGTACAAAGTCCTGAGTACTAGTACTAGTACAAAGCTCAGAGTACCAGTATTAGTACATTGCCTTGAGTACTAGTACTAGTACAAAGCCCTGAGTACTAGTACAAGTACAAAGTCCTGAGTACTAGTACAAAGTACTGAGTACTAGTACAAGTCCTGAGTACTAGTATAAAGTCCTGAGTACTAGTACTAGTACAAAGCTCAGAGTACCAGTATTAGTACATTGCCTTGAGTACTAGTACAAAGCCCTGAGTACAAGTACAAAGTCCTGAGTACTACTACAAAGTTCTGAGTACTAGTACAAAGTCCTGAGTACCAGTACGAGTACAAAGCTCAGAGTACCAGTACTAGTACATGCCTTGAGTACCAATACAAAGTCCTGAGTATGAGTACATGAAAGTTGCTTTCTCCCAGCATGAGTGCAAGTATAAGTACAAAGTTTGGTTTGTACTCCAATATAATGTTGCAATCAATGCATCATCAAGAAATTAGCCTTAAAGGAGCATTCCAGAGAGTTCAGCATATTTTAAAGTTGAATATCTTGTTATCTGAAAACATCTCTAGAAACATTTCCTGCATTAAAATGTTTCTTCCTTTTTTTCTTGGACTAAAGTTCTACCTAAATTCTTTCTTGAAGTCAGCTTATTTCACCTCTTCAGATGAGGATTTTTTTTTTTTTTTTTTGGAGGATAAAACATTGTTTAATGAATGTAGTGCAAAGAGGAACACAGTTGTGTAAGTAAAGTCTGAATGTTACGTAGCCGCTTCAAACTGTGTTATGTTGTATTGTACTTATTATGTAAACTATCTGATGCATTTGGGACTGGTTCACCTGAAATAAGTTTGTTTTTTTGGTCGTCTTTGCATTCCAGATTTCGAATAAACTTCAAAACTTTAATAAAACCTATGGCACTTCATCGAAGAGGAAGAATGATAGTCAAGAACCAGTAAAGTCCCGGAAGAAATTGAACATGGGTGACGGTGGATCCACCACAGAGGGCAGCAGAGAACAGTCAAGGTAAACTTTATTCCTTTACATTTTGTACATACTTGCTTGCAACCTGGACAGGCTCTATCAAGTCGGGATCCGTGGACAGGATCCAATGATGCCTGTATTTAGAGCAGGTTAAGAAACCGAACCGAAGGTTAAGAACCGAAACCGAGGGTTAAGAACCGCTGGTTAAGAACCGAAATGAAGTCTCGTCTTTTGATTTCATGCATTTCCTGTTTGTATTATTATTATGTCCAATTGAGATTACTTGTGTAGAAAATTTGTGGGGAAAAAAAACCAATCAATTTCTTGTCAAGAAATAGCCTTGAACCGTTCTTTTTGTTCTTCTTCTTCTTTTGTGAACCAATCTCGGTTACAGTTACATCATTTGGAAATTGAAAGTCCTTAATTAGAGGGTTGGTTGGTAACAAGGTAGGGGCAGGGGATGGGTGAAACACAGTTGCGGTTGTAAGTCCTGATGGTACACTCGGCCACATTTTTTGGATCGCCTGGGTACAAACTTTTCCTGTGGCCGTGAAGATCGATTTCGTGCCCACTGCTGAGGGAACTCGAAAGAAAAGAAGGTACATTTGCAGGTTTACAGTCTTGTATCAAAGGCAAGGCCTTCTCAACCGTCTTCACAACAGTCAACAAATAGGTCACTAGTAACTCGTCACACCCACGTGAGCAAGATTCTGACAGTTGCTCTAAGAGATTAACAATGTCGGACTTAACATTTCCATCAAAAGTGGAGTAGGGAACAAACTCACCATCACAAATTCACTTTAAAACAAAAACAAGCGAGTGTTCGAAGTTAAGTAAGTCTCTCGATTTTCTAATTTGTCGACAGTAATACTGACGTAGAGAATCAGTCGGAAGCTAGGAGCATCCTTCGAACTAAACTACCAAAGTCACCTTCCAGGTAACTAAGAGAAGATTATTTCTTTCTTTCTTCTCATCTCTGCTTTGTGGACCTCACATGTTTTTCATGAGGTAAGGCATGATTTCTGCAATCCTGGATATTATCAGCAAATCTTATTGGGCTGCTCTTAAATGCCTGTACATTAACTAATGTGTGTTGTAATTTCAGAAAAACTTGCCGACGAGAAGTTTAATTTTAGTCAGTAAAGTTTTGTTTTCAGCATTATCATTATTTAGCAAGTCACCTAATATATTGATATTCCATGCTATATTTTGTGTTCCACATATATATATATTGCAATGCCTTATTATTTCCTTGGCAAAGAAAATTGGCCTTAAATGTCGTTGATCTTGTGTGTGAATTTTATTTCAAGGAAGACATCAGAGAATTAAACCAGAAATGACAAATAAAAGGAATAGCAAATAGTTGGAGGTTAATATAGCATTAGACCTACCACACTTTCATAGCAATTTATCGTTGCAAAGAATTTAGTCATTTTAGTACATTTGAGTTTGGACCGATACTGATAAACCTTTATCCTTTGTACTTATGTGTCAACTTGAAAAAGTTGAAGAATTATAATTGTTGTTTGTTTGCTTTTGTAGTAAATGTTGTATTGTCAATTTCTTGTAAATCTTGTTTTATCAAATGCAATCTTGTGCCAAAGTTGTGTTTTTTTACTGAATCATATTTCATGAAAGGAGGTATTTTTCTCATTGTTTAAATTAAGTAAAAGATAAAAGATGGTGGAGAGGGGGGATGGGGGGGTGGGTTGCAGGGAGTCGGGGTGGGCACTGTGGTGAAGGACAGTAAGACAAAAATTTAAAACGGCTTGTTTGTGTGTTCAGCATCCCTTCCCTAGTTATTAAGAGTCCGTGAATACAAAAGCAAGCTTGTCAGTTTCTTCATATTGTTGGATTACTTTCACGACAGATTGAGAAATGACTGACTTTTGGAAAAGGTCTCAGCAGTTAGACTAGTTTTAGACCTTTCCAATTATAATAGCAAATCTGCCTAGCCTGGCATAGGAATCACAGCTGAAATTTATAGCCAGTAACCCCCGAAGCATGGTTAACAGCTGGTACCCACTTGTTGGGGGTGAGAAGATGTTGCTGCTCCTAGGATATGTACCGCCTGTTGAACCAGAAATTGTGAGAATCTGCTTTGGAATTGAAGTTACTTTCTCTAAACTTCAACCATCTTCTTTTCATAAATGTATGTGTTTAACTGAAATGTCTGTGTGATTCATTATTCTCAGCCAAATTGTGCAATGTCAAGAGTTTCAACACAGCATATAGCCGCCAAAAAAAAGAAGGAAACTAGTGACTTTAGACTTGTGTTGATCATCTTTATGTCACCTTTTTTCGTTCTTAAATCAGTTGCTTTTTACTCGTACTCAAGTTAAAAGATTCGTTTTACAAGAATATTAATGAATAGTGAATTTTATTGGTAATGATTGGTTTTATTTTTTACATTACTTATTTTTTGTCTTAGAATTTTACAATGTTTTGCAAATATTTTACTTAATAATTTTGGTGTCCCAGTGGGAGTCTAGATGGCAGAAGTCTATTATTCTTTTTAAAGTAGATATGTAAATACATTGTTTATGAATTTGAAATAGTAGTTTATGAACGGGGGTTTCGTTCTCAGAATTTTAATTTCCATAGTTGAGGGGTTTAACGGATAAAATAAAATTGAATGAGATATCTTTAGAATTGTGTTAGGTAATAAATGATATTGGAAAGTCTTGGAAATCAAGAATCAATCAATCAATTGAAAGACTAGTCCATGGAATGTCAAAGACTTGGTAAATTAAGGAAAGAAGAGGGCGCTAGACTGGAGATGACTGAAATGACAGTAGAATTTTAATGCATAAATGGTCATTAGGGGTGGAACAATGAATACTTCTGCAAGAGGTTCAGCGCCTGCAGAATTTATGTAAAATTTTCAAATTGGTCATAATTTGCAAATGCATCATTCAAACTCTGTTGTTGCCAGTGGCAACAACAGAGTTTGAATGATGTCATCAGGGCAACAAGCTGAAAAGTTATAAGGTATACAATTTTTTTTTCTTCTTTCTTTTGTGATATTTAAGTCATTTTCTGCACAGAAAGGAATATTTCTACAAGAATGTTAGCACTTGGTGAAGTTTTTAAATACAGAGCAAATGGACAGCTATAAGCACACATTCTTAATGTATCACAATTCCAGGATAAACCAACACAAAGAATTATACATAGGAAAGACAAGGCTATCAATTTAAATAGAATCATCACCAATTCTCAGGTTGGTTTGCTCGGTTCATGAAGCCAAAGAACGTCTTAATCACTGATTTGAATCCCATTGCAGAAGATTATTTCTTTATTCATTGAAAAATGAAAAAATTATTGTTGACGTTTTATGATGAAAGATTGCAGACACCTTGCATGTTGGTAAGATAGAACAAGAACTGTGCTATAATATGACATGATATATAGTTATATATATCTATATGTATATATATATACAGAGGCTTAGCTTGTCAATAAATATTTATGTTAAGGTAACTTTGTTCAGGGTAACAACGGATAAGAAACTTAACTTTGTATCAACTGAATCATGAAATCTTTAGGGTTCCCCTGTCTCAAATTTTGCAAGGTACGTACTCTGTATGTATCGAAACATTTTCCACTATTTATTATTGAACTATCTTATTCTTTTTATAACTGCTAAAGTTCTAAAAAGAAATCCTTACTTTGTAGTTTTTACATGTAGCAGGATTTCAAACTGGATATTCGCCATAACTTTTCTTTGGGAATATCGACTTTATAAAAGAATATTTCAAGTCATTATAGAGCTCACAAACCACTTGGCCATTAAATTTTTGAGCATCTGTTAACTTTTTCATTGGTTTGAAGACTCCTTCTGCAGTTTTTCTTTATCCAAAAGTTTGAACAATTTTGACAAAAGTTGGTTGTGAAATAATACACCAGTGCATCGAAAGGAAAAAAAAACTAGTAAGAAAAAAAGCGTTTTCCCTTCTCATGTATAGTACAAATAATTTGACAAGTAAGTGCAATCACTTTACATTTTACAGAGTTCTTAAACCTTTTGTCCATTTGTAGTAGACCTTCAGCAAATTCTAAAGAATTGTTGTATCAGTTCTATGTATATATTTGTTTTTTTTTTATCTAAAGTAGAATTGGCTGGTTATGCCTAACATTTCAAATGTTAATTTCCTTTCAAAAATAATAAATGACCAAAGTTGTCTCTGCTTGACCCTTGACCATATTGGTGGCGTGCCTGCTACCTATTTTTTGTGGAATTTTATTTTAATAGGACTACTAATTTGTTTGTTTTTTTTGCACCTATTTTAAAAGATGCCAGATGTTAAATTTAAGGGGTTTAGAAATTGTTTTCTTTTTCCATCAACAGTCTACTGGTAATCCGGTATACTGCATTGTGGGTCATTAAATATGAGTAAATGAAAGAAAGCATTTGTTGCTAGTTTCATAACCTTAAAAGTGTTGGTAGTTCTTGATAGGCAGTTCAAAGTGTTGGTAGTTCTTGATAGGTTTGGAAGGCAGAAACAGCATAGCACAACAGGGGAGAATGGGATGAAGATTCACCGAAAGGGAGTGACAATTAGGAGTCTGGGAATGTCAAATTTTACTGCCTTTCATCTGGTTTAATTAATTCATAACACAAATTTAGATAAATTTCCGTATTCCAAAAACGTATGTCAACTGTGTGAGGGGTAAGTGTGTAACAGTTTGGGTCGATTCTAGAACCTTTTTTTCATGAAAATTCATTTTCTAAGGCATTTAAATATTCAAACCCTCTCAGTATTATGTACTGTACATATTTAGAACATGTTTTAAATCAAGCTGCAGTTGTTCTTGTTCTCTTTAATGCGATGTTGGTCGTTAAGACGTAATGCGTCTTATCGACATAAGCTTATTTCTTTAAGACTTTATGAAGATTTGACAATCTTATCAAGTGTGCACTCTTTAACTTGAAAGGAAATTAATGTTGAATAAAGTTCAGATTTGAATCTTGATAAAAGTTCTTTTTCTTTTCTTTTTTTCTTTCTTAAATGTTTGAGTTCATGTAAAGGCCAACGTCGAAATTGTAAGAGAAGTTTACACTTGACTGTGGAGGGTGATGGTACATTACCATGGTAACCTCCAGCATACAAGATTGCACCCTCAAGGTAGCATACTCCCATTACAAGCCCCATTGACTTACACACTAAATCACAAAAGTAATGTGGTCTCTAAATCTAACTAAACGCAACCCATCACCGGATAGCTGACCTTTTTTGGCCTTTCATGGCACCATCAATTTTATGTATCATGACCATGTAGATTTTTTGCTATCCGAGCCTAAGTTTACGTCACTTGTAAACAAACCTCTTCCCTCAGTAGTAAACAATTTTCATATGCTGCTCCTGGGAGGCCTAAAGGGGTCTAAAATTGCCTCAATTTTTTTCACAACATGTACTTCCAATCATGCTCTTCAACATGCAAGCCACAAAAAACTAGATCACAATTGATAACAGGTCAAAAAAGATGTCCTGCTGCTGCTTTTTGGCACTTTTCTTGAAGGAGAACTATCGGGCAGATGGATATAGACTCTAATAGGAGTATGCCACCTCAAAGTGGTTACTTCCTATAACTTGTAAAGCAGGGATGGGCACGAAATTGATCTTTCCATGCCACTGTGAAAGCAACTTTTTCAAGATTCGATTGGATGCTGTTTTATGTCAATTCCACCTGTGACTACTACAAAAGATTTTCAATATTCAAATTGATTGAATTAAATTTTGTCCTCAATGGACATTCCATTATTGCAATCAATATTGTCCTTAAATGCCCAAATAAATAAACAGATTTCACAATATTGATTGCAATAATGGAATGTCCATTGAGGACAGAATTTAATTCATTTATTTTGACGTTTACGGTATTTTTGATTTAGATTTTCTCTAACAGCAATATATATTTAACAAAAACAAAAATAATAGATTACAAAATTTTTCTGTCACATTTTTGTCTTTGTTTCAACAATTCAGCATAATTCTATCATGTATCAGTCATTTCTGCTAAATAAATAAATAACAAATTAATGCATAATTACAACTTAACGAAAGCAACCTTAGTGGGTACATTTCCAAAGCAGACAAGATAAATTTCTGGTAATATAATTTAAATGAATATTTATAAGCACCACATGTTTAATGATGTGTGGTAAGATACTTTCCCAATTTGTTTTCCTCAATTATTATGTCATTTGATTATAAAGTGGTTGTTTATCCACCAAACAAACCTCTGTAACCATGGTGACATAACTGTTGCCCACTGAATACATGTTTCATCCAGCAGACATCTTAAAATATTACATAGGTAATTAAATTATCCTCTGGTTCTTGGCAAAAATCCTTCAAAAAATTCAATCTTAAAAAAAAATAATAATAAAAAAAAAAAATGGAGGAAATTTTTACCTGAAACCTCCTATCCTCTTTGGGATAACTTATAAACTTATTAGTTGAGTTATTCTTGGCAGCATAGACCAGCTATTTACTCCAAGATTGAACGACATCCCCTGACTTAATAGCACTTTTTACAAATTAGCACTTTTAATTAGAATGGACGATAGTTTCCTTAATGTAAGAATGAAAGAGATTGGATCATGCAAACTTACTTTCATCTTCTAAATCTTATAACATACATTATTTATTTGCTGAATTTTTTGGTTAAAATAAGTATTCAAAATTTTGATGACCTAATGGCTTTAAAATTTCTAAAATGATTTTAGACTCCTAAAAAGTTATAAAATCTGAAATAACGCACACCACTTGAGGAGCAAAATTATGACTACCGTAAACTTTACTAAATACTACAGGCTGTTTGAAAAAACTTACTCCCATTGAATCTTGAGCAGTGGACTTACGGGTAACTTCACAAAGGATTTCATTAAATTCCAAAATTCACTGACAATACTTCAGACAGAATGTTGTTGTATGTAGACTCATATTACGTTGAAGCATTTGTAAGCCGAAACCACCAAGGAGATTGCAAAGTTATGCAACCATTCGGTCTTCCCTTCTCCATCCGTAACTGTTAAAGGTGCTCTCCAGGAAGAGTTCACGGAATGTCTTTATATTTCGTCCCCATTGACCTTGGAATTGAATTGTCAGCCACAGTTTTGTTTACTTGAAAGCTGTGAATCCCGTCAAATATTCACTTGTTCAGATAGCGATATCAGTGTGTGCTTAAAAGTTTGGTCTATCTAGCAGATTAAGTGTCCATACTGCTACTCTTTAATTGACACCATCCCATTTGACACCATCCCATTTGACACCATCGTTATAGGATAGTTGGTTCAACATACTGATTTTCTTTACTCGACACCCACCTACCCTTCCACACATTCCACCTTAAGTTGCCCCAGCATCCCCTCAATCCCTCCCTGCCCTGTTTTAACATCTTACTGGACTATTATGCTGTGGTGGCCGCTTCTTCAGCTTTTGTCTCTTCTTCCTCGGACTTGTCTTCAAGTTTTTCCTCGGACCTATCTTCATCTTTTTCCTCGGACTTGTCCTCATCTTTTGCCTCCATCTCTTCTTGTTCTTCTTCTCTCGCTTCTGGTGATTTCTCTTCACGACTTTTCGTCCTCTTCTTTGATTTACTCTTCTTAGAGTCTTGCTTCCGCCTCTGCAAATCATCGAAAGATTTGATTCTTATTTTCAAATGTTTAAAAAATATGTACACTTGCTAATCTCTCACCTTGTTTGGTTACACATACAGTACAGTACTTTCTAGTTGCAGTAGTTAGTATTTCTAAAATCATTTTTCTCACACGGTTGTAATTATTCTTTTCTCAGATTTGAGATTAGCAAATTTGGCATTTGCAGTTCAATAACCTTAGTTTCGTATAACTGCATTCCATTTTTTTAAAATTCGTAGTCCTTTGAAAAACCTTGATAACATAACCTTGATAACATAACCTTGAAGTACAATCAACTTTTGATACATTGCGGCACATCACTTCTTGTATAATCATGTTCTGGAATTGAATGTTGTAAACACATTCCTGAGAATAACTCCTTCTTTCTTGGAGAGAGATTGTAACGATTGTATGTACTGAAAGAGCGCCACCACATTTTGTACCTAACAAATTAACTCATCTTGTAGTCATATCTAGAGACCGAAACAGGAATTTATTTACTTCAATCAAATTTTGACGTTTTGTTGATTACACAAACACTGCAATCATATCGTGAAATTTGTAGGCCTTTTATTTGGAAAACTTGCAATCGAAAAAAAAAACAACCTTTGAATGGCTTACCTCTTTGAGTTCTTGTTTTCTCATCTCTTGTTCCTGTTTCTCTAATTCCCACCAATCTCTGGGATACCTTGAGACGTTATCCATAAAATTTTCGTTCTCTTCCCATTCTTTGTCCCATTCCAGATGGTTGTACTCTGGCTCTCTGGCAAGGATTCGTTTCAATATTTCTTGGTTCTCTTGTGTCACTCGTATCAGTTCTCGCCTTCTCTTTTCTTTGTTCAGGCTGAAAGGACCAATGAGAGCAAGAGTTTCATTAATGAAAATATAACTGTCAGAATAGGACTCAATGATGTTGCTATGGTAACCCCACTGAGATTGATTTCCATCAATTTCTAAGTCAATATATTGTTTTCATTGATGACTCATTTGTAATAGCCATTACATGATGACAGGGTGAGGGATGGGGGGGGGGCAGGGGGTACAGTGGGGGAAGGGGGTACAACCTTGAGGCTTGGTGTCCATTGAGGGGAGGTGAAAAATGAGATAGAGAATATAGTGTATTCTCACTTCCAAAATATCCTGAAGGAAAATTGGAAAATTTAAAAAATTGTCCTACAGGCTTGACCTGGCTCTTAGCACCCCTGTCAACATACAAATGTTGATTGGTTTGTTTCATAAAAATTAACACAACTTGGGTGAGTCAAATAATTGCTGAGGAACAGATTTTTGCGCATGAAACAAAGTGACTTGCTACAAATCTGAAATAAATCTTCCTTCACTCTATTAAAGCTGTATGTGAGAACTAGACCGAGTTCAATCACTACCGACCTTTTTCATTGTATTTAAATTATCTACAACTTTGTTGGAATCACCTAAAAAAAGCTGCATATTTTCCAAAACTTTTGTAGATTTAACCTAGACGCTCACCAAAGTTAGAAAAAACAGAGGACATGTCCGCTGAAATCCGGACGTGTGGTAACGCTATACCTACCTCCTTGATATGTAATCGTTGTGGTTGTCAACTCTGCCTTTTGTTCTCATAATCTGTGACATCTTTTCTAGCAAGATTCTGTTGTCTCTTTCAACTGTCGCTAATCGTTCTTCTTCAAGCTATCAGGAAAGAGAAACAGACAACAGTTAGTTCAGGTTGTTTCTCAAAGAAAGAAACAGATCCCTATAACCTGAGAGACAAGTTTCCCCCTTCTCATCCTTCCTATCCTTGAATTGTGTACTTCACTGCTTCATTCTTTGTGATAGACTTTTTTCTCAAACATAAACAGGTTGTATCATAGGTTTAACCCTTGTTACACAAAACAGTATACAAAAAAAACATTTGGGGCGTTATCTTAAACTTAAATGTTCACAACTTCACATGCCCTAACTTCTTTTGTTTCCGAACCCTTTTTTGACATTTGAAATTCAAGAAGCATTTTGCATGACCCCAGATGACCTTTAGAAGCCCATACAGACAGACTTAGGATCTCATTACAAACAACTTCAGAATAGTTTACAAAGTTTGAGTTCATGTTCAACTTATTGTAAATAGATTGGATTGTTTAGGATACCTTGCTACTTTTGTAACATTTGAAACCAAGGTTTTGTTACACAATGTTACTAGCTGCTCTGTTTGTGACAATGCCGCCCGAAAGTACTGGTCATGCAATGAACGTTGTTAGGTCCAATGATAGCTACAGTAGGCTACACCTACTTGAAGACAGAATTGGTTACCTACGGCAACATTTGGACCTGTATTATTATTTTAATGTAACTCACATCTAGAAGACTATCATGTTCTCAGAATTTTGCCGAACGTCAATGATTCCCATAGAGAAATTTTATATAGTGAATCCTTGGAGGAAAGCGACACATTCCATGCAAGGGAGAGATTAATTTTAACAACTTTACAACAAGCAAAACTCTGGCTTCACTCTTTAGTCAAATGTGCAAACCCCCTCCCTGTCCCAACCGTGTCGTTCCCCCTCCCGTTCCAAGGTTCATATTTAATTCTTACCTGCAATTTCTTTAGTTTGAGATGAAGATGAACATAAGTTGTAGGAGGTTTGGTGTCAACCACTGATTTTGCTTCTCTGACCTGTCAAAAAATGATGAGTAAACTGTTAACACTGGTTCAAATGATTTATCCTACATAGGGGCAGGATGACAGCAATATTGATGATGTTCCAATGACTTCGAACAGATCAAGCTAAGCAAAAGTGTTTTTCTAAAACCTAGCACTCTGCCAATCTGTTGCACGATTAACGTCATTTCAATCATAACTCTACTAGGCTACTTGTGGTGAGTGGAATGCGACAGGAATTCACCTGTTTCAAGTACTGTTCTATGTACTAAACTATGTTACAGTAACTAAGTAAGACAAAAAAGTTAGTCTTATGAACATGGTTGATTTTGACTGCGTTTAGCAAAATAATATCACTTTTACACTTCACTACTGTGCAAAACGAACTTACTACCACACTTCATGCGAGGTTTCCTTTGCGTTGCTATGATAAAATCATGAAATGTCCCACATTGGCGATACTACGTACAGCGTCATATTACGGTTTCCAAGAGATAAATTAATACATTACCTTATCACGGTGTTCATCGTAGTATTTGCGATCCCAACGCTCCTTCAAAATCCTGCTCTGACAGGGTAAAATGGACTGGTATGATTTATGCATCGTGAAATGGATGGAAGATGTGTTTCCAAAATTAGAAATCAAACTGTCGCATGAACGAAAGGTTTTAAAATATACTGTCCTGACAATAGTTTCGTTCTGATCACACGTTCGTACCTGTTTGTTGTACCTCTGTGTTGCGAGTTGTTGGTACGAAGGTCCCATCTCGGAATGTTTACTAGATTACGTCATCGGTATCTTAGCAACAACCAAATGGTCGGTAAGCGTAGATAAAACAGGTGTCACACATGGTAACGTTGGTTCGCCATGGAGTAATGGAGATGGTTTGGAAATTTCCTCGGTCGGTTATAATGAAATCTCTATTTTTATGTTAACGGCGATCATATTTGTAGAGGGCAGTGCCTCCCCCAATCGTTAAAACTGAAAGGGGGAGGGGGATCGAGGGTGGGGGTTTATGATTTGTTCCCGCCAATTATTGCTAGTGGTTGCATAAATAAACAAAACAAAAAATGCGATAGTTTGAATATTCTGTTACAAAAGAACTCAGCATTAATTGTTAAATGTATATTAAAGAATCGGTATGGTATACCAAAAAAAAAAATCGAACACCTTTTCAAAATCATAAGTACATCATCATTGCAGACTTAACGTGCCAATTTTAAAGTACGTGCATTACATAAGTGTTTATAAATAAATACTTAATCTATTAAAATTATTGCCACCATTTACAACTACAGACGTATGTTTCAGTCCCCGCGCCTAGAACCCTCAGGCATTTGTAATAGTAGAGGTGCAATTCCCGTCAGTGCTGGATCACTCAGCTGGAAAATCTTTCATCCCAAAATTTCGATTAAAAGGCAGAATTTCTTCACAATAAGTCGCAGGAAACACCGAATTTTTTACTTCAATCCTAAATTTATATTTTAAGATGAAATAGCTGTTCAACAAGTTTGGGGAAAAAGTCCACAGTGTACGTCGCAATAGTTTGAGAAATAAGTCAAGATGGTGCTATGGACAAGTCGTAATTTCGAAAGTTTATTTGAAGGTTTGAGATAAATTATCACAAAGAAGAAAGTAAATAGTTGTCTGCTTGAGATGCGCGAAAAATTTTGAGATAAAAAGCAGCCGACATTTCGATACAAAAAAAAAGAAAGAAGAAGAAGAGGCATTCCAGAATATGTCTAAAGTTAGAGAATATAAACTATAGTCGAAATTGTGAGAGATAAACACTGTACCGTGGTGATTTCGATAAAGAAAGTAAAATGCGGACACTTAATAATGAAATTATCACTTTTGATTTCTAACTTTCGATCAGAAATAGGCCGTCCTCGAGTATGTTACGTTAGTAAACGTTGAGAAAACTTCATTTTCGGTAAATAGTAGTGGGAAATGCTTCTATTAGAAAATGTGTTCTGTAGCGCTACATATATGTTTTACATGGCCTATATTATTGCAGAGGTGACGTGTAAAACCCTCGAAAAGGTTTTATGTCACTCGCTAGAAAATAATATTTAAGGTGAAAGGCACAAGCACAATGATTAGAACAGCCAACCGCAATCACATGACATGAGCTGTGTGTCACTCGCGCTTGACCAATTTAGCAAGTTTGTAAGCAGGTAAATACCACTAATGTACCGCGCATAGTCAATAGCCTACATAGTTGTCTTGAGTTACGCATAAAGGCATATTACTTTGTGTGCATACAAGACAAAGTACTTTGTAGTCGCGTAGTACAAATTACCTTTTCTGTAATTGAGTAGCTGAAAATCGAAGTATAGTTATGGTCAAACTGTTTTGAGTGAAACAGTTTTGTTATTGCAGAGAAGAAACAACGTTGAAGAACATATTTTTTGATAAAAAATCAAACATTTTAAAACAACCAGAGAAGACTTCAATCGTTAACCATGGTAAATGCTCTTTTTCAATTTACAGTTGCTTTTTGCACATATGGCGTTTGATTACATAGTTTCTCGAGAGAAAGTTCGTGGAACGGGGCCTAAACTAGTAATGTCACGTTGATTTGCTTTGGTACACTTCCCCCCATTGCTCGTCGTGTTGTGTAACCTAATGTAGGTCTATGCTACTTCAGTTTGGACTGCAAATACCCCCCAACCACCGACCCCAAGAATACAGCAAAGTCAGAATTTCCTCATTAAATAAACGCACACACAAAATGGAAAACTTTAATCAATGTAGGCTATGTATACATTGATCTCTCTACACTATCAAAACGAACCAACCATTGCAAGAAGGGTCATGTGACATACTTGTGGTACGAATTATTTAACCCTTAAATCTTACCTTACCCTGTGTCAGTTCGCAGTGGTACCGTGCTTCTATCCGATAGTGGTTAGGAATTACTCATACTGTCAGTAAGTGATTTAAAGTATAGAGTAGCATTATAAAATTGTCTCAATTACTGAGAATGTGGAACTCGTTAAGCATACTGCTTTTGACTAATGTAACCTAGGTTTGAATTATCTGAACTAGCCTACAGTCACTTTCTAATCAACATTTCAGAGTATTCCACAACACAACTTAGACCATATTCCTGACCAGCTTGGATATCTTGTTCTCAATGAAG
>JAIPMN010017777.1:1511-23711 GCA_020650975.1 Apostichopus californicus
CTCCCTTAAAAATACTTCAGGTTCTTGGCGACTACGTTGCGTTAGATAGTGTAAAACCGCCTACACCCCCCCCCCCTCCATTCCGGTCTAGTTGGTCATAAGAACCTACACTAGTCTCTCCTACTATTAACAGTACACTCAATTCACCTAATATAGGTGCAATTATGTTTCACCATGAGGAACATGCTATAAGCTCATGTTCCTCGGGCCCTCCCTTAAAAATACTTCAGGTTCTTGGCGACTACGTTGCGTTAGATAGTGTAAAACCGCCTACACCCCCCTTTCATTTCAGCACGACAATAAGAAAACGCAGTAGGCCTATAGGCCCTACATGTATTCTCGGCATATGCGAATAGCGTGACTTTACTACGTACATTTACATCACTCACATCAGTCTATTACAGTCTAGTAACCGGTCGTGCAGCGCACCACTGCACCGTACGCATTACGTACACGTTGTATCCAGGGACCAGCTAGACCTCAACGAACATTTAGATTCCCGCCATTTTACAATAGCGCTATTATATACTAAAAGTAAACAACATATTAGAGAACGGCATCAAATGAGACAACAACATCAAAGTAGACAACGGCATCGAAGGAGACAACAACATTGAAGTAGACAACGGCATTAAAGGAGACAACAACATTAAAGTAGACAACGGCATCGAAGGAGACAACAACATTGAAGTAGACAACGGCATTAAAGGAGACAACGGCATAAAAGTAGACAAAAACATCAAATGAGACAACATAAAAGTAAACAACAACATTAAATTAGACAACAGCATCGAAGGAGACAACATCAAAGGAGACAACAAAATACATTGCCCTTTTGGCGTTCCATAGGTAAGCGACACAACTGGTCAAAGTCAACTCACTGAATTTGTCGGTGAACCAGCCTTCTCGGTACACAACTATAAGTTCCGCTGTTGCAGAACACTGATTGCTCGTCCAAGTCAAACTCACGCTCTCTTAACGGCTTCCCCAATTCTGGCTCCTTTCTAGATGTGGTGTTCTTCTTCATAAGTAAGACAAGTTTTATCAGATAAACAGCAATGACAAAAACACCAGTGGAATACGTGGTCACTTCTTCATTCGCCATGATTCAAATTTGCTCCTCTTGCGGCGTAAACACAGATATATACAACAGTGAATGAATACAGTGGTGCTAAATACAGGCTCGCAGCCACTGACCTGGTGGTAGAGGTCAGTCCTCGCAGCACGGAGGTGAATAGATCATTATGGAACGCCATTTTATTCAATAATTACAGATATCTCTAATTCATTTTCAGAAATCTCTAATTCATTTCCAGATATCAATAATTAAAATATATTTGAGACATCAGAAATTGAATTATAGAGATATCAAGAATTATAATTCGAGGTATCCAAAATTGAATTCGAGATATCCAAACTTCAGTTTCCGGTACACGTGACTTTTCTCTTAACTGCACGAACGCGAATACTAGTAGTCTTAGCATTACTTCACTTTCAATTAAATTTTCTGATTGTAGGGAAAATCGCTAAGGTATTTTCCAAAGAACTTCTTGATATAAGTGAAATCAAAGAAAATTCATGAGCTGGAATTCTAGAAATGTGACGGATATGAAAGAAAATCAAGCTTAGAAATATATTGCCAATGCATGGAGCGCAGGAAAACCATTTATTTATATGCTTGGCCCATCGGTAGTTTTATATGTAGCTCACATTGCCATACGTCCGCAATGCACAGCGAAGTGACCATGCATACAAATTTGTGTGTACTGTAAATAACGTATACTGTAGTTATCGTACCACAATAAGAGTCACGGTGTACGTCCGCCTGAAAGGTTAACCATATTGTCGGCAAATAGGCCTAAAGTGACCTACTGTGGTGATTTGTTTGGCATTTTCTGAAGTCATCATCATCATTTTTGGTTACTTGCCTTTGGCATGCAAGTAACCTGTGCAGTCAATAATTTGCGCTTGTGTATATGCGTGTATAGATATATATGCGTGTGTGTATATAATGTGACGCCCTATAGCTTGTAAACACGACATTTCAAGATACCTCTGCAATTCTCACATGTGGCATGTGGCGTCATCATAATTAATACAAGAATCTAAGCTTGGACAAACTTTATCTTTGTCATGGACCCTTTCTTTTCCATGACATCCATGATGTTTTATAACCTGAATCATGTTTTAAAAGTTGCCAGAATAAATGTACCTAAATCTGCGTGAAAAACTAAATCTTTCTTACGATAATGGCAAGTAATCGCTGGCCAGGGGAGGGGTAGGGGTAGGGGAAGGTTATACTGTTATACAGTAGTGAAACGTGATACCTTGTTATCTTTAGCTGGACCTGAGATGTCCATCGCTTTATCGTTTGTACACTGTGCTGTGGGTATTGACCGCAGCTGTATGTACTGACTGTACACTAGTGTCTAATTACCGACGGTAGCAAGCTGTGTGTGAGTATTTTCTGGGATCGATGGTGGTGTCTAATACTTCTGTTACACCTCATTCGAAACTAGGTCAGATTACCGGCATTAGACGTTTCTATTTGCGCGAGTCTTCAAATCCTTTAACACGTTCTCCAGCTTAAACAGCCTCCGAAACTTCAACAACTTCAAAATCACAGTCTCCTGAATCTTTCATTTTTCCTGCTAAGTTCTTTTCCCAGCCTACTGGCGGAAACAATTTTACGAGACAATTCATTCAGTGTTGTATATATGCGTTCATTACGTTCCTTCACAAATACGATGTGTTACTACTGCACGTAAGCCATAGAAATTGAAGTATGATGACGTAGCCACATGCATTTGTGGGCGCTTGACCCATTACTCTCTGGTTGCAACGTACTATGATAACTTCTGCAGGTAGGTTGTGAACGGACTTCGAACCAATATTCAGATTCAAGAGTCCGGTACAATATACAATTACATGTGTAAATGCTTGCTTCAAAATGCCGGACAACGTGCGGTTATCAGCTATTATATGTTCTTCCGTAGGTCTAGTATTTGTTCTTTCCATTCCTTTGGTGAAGTTCATATTGAAAAGAAGAAAATCTCAATGCAGAGGAATTGATAAAGTAGGGAAACAATTACGAGAAGAAGAATTTGATCTGGATGAAGGATGTTCATTTTGTAATAGCGGTTCGTGGTCCTGTGTACCGCGAAGATTCATCGATCGACAAACAGAGTAAGTATTCACAAAGAACGCGTCCGATGTATTTGTGTTGGTTTGGGGGTTGAGGAGTTAATTTAGTTCAGTAGAAAAAAGGATCAGGAGGGACACTCAAGTCCCCATCAAGGACCCTATAGGGAAAAAAAAACTGAAGACAAACACTCAGACCCGATTACAATGCTTAAAGTGCTGGTCCAAAGCATTCTTAAACCCATTGACACTACTTGTAAGTACAACTTCCTCAGGCAAACCGTTCCACTCATTCACAACCCTATTAGAAAAAAATTATGCCGAATATTTATCCAACATTGTGACTTTTGGAGTTTAAGACAATGACCTCTGGTACAACTACTATTAGCAAACATGAAAAAGTCAGTGAAGGATACATTGTCAAAACCATACACTTTCCTGAAAACCTGGATCAAGTCACCACGTAACCTCCTAAACTCCAGTGTGGTGACTGAGATTCAACAATTGTGACCGCCTATAATAATAACACCCTTTAAAGGGTGTGAAGAGTAGCGCAAAAAGAAACGTCTAATGCCGGTAATCTGACCTAGTTTCGAATGAGGTGTAACAGAAGTGTTAGACACCACCATCGATCCCAGAAAATACACACACAGCTTGCTACCCTCGGTACATACAGTAATGAGACACTATTGTACAGTCAGTAGGTCTACATACAGCTGCTGTCAATACCCACAGCACAGTGTATTCAAAGGATACAGCGATGGACATCTCAGGTCAAGCTAAAGATAACAAGGTATCACGTTTCATTACTGTCTGCATTTTGTAGTGACACGAACAAAACGTCACTTGCAAGCAACAGAAAGTTTACATTTTCAGATGGCCGCACGCGGTTTGGGGCGAGTCTTCAATGCCTTTAAAGAACTAATAATCCTAGTAGCCCTCCTCTGGACCTTTTCTGGTACTTCCTCACCCTTAGCAAAATATGGGTTCCAAGCCTGCACAGCATACTCCAGATGAGGCCTAACCAACTGCATATAAAGCCTAACAACTATGTCATCTTTCAGAAAACTGAAGTTCCTCTTGATCATACCTAAAACCCTATTACCTCTTTCAGCAGCTTTGAGACGATGTTTAGAAGGTTTGGAGATGAGTCAATGTAGATACCTAGGTCTCTTTCAACAAAGACCTGTACGTAATTCCTCACCATTAAAATTGTAGGTATAGTTTTGGTTACTGTACTACTAATATGCATCGATGCATTTATCAATATTAAAAAGCATTTGCCATCCATGAGACCAGGAAAAGATCTAATCCAAATCGGTTTGAAATTTCTCAGAATCGCTTTTGGAAGAGTCCTCAGAATACAGTTGGCGTCATCAGCAAACTTCTTAGCACAAAATATTACTGTCAATGTCATTTATGTAGGCAACAAACAACAAGGGACCCAAACAGACCCTTGTGGAACCCCACTAGTAACGTCCTGCCAAGAAGAAGCACAGCCTTTAATTACCACCCGTTGTTTCCTATTACCAAGCCAATTCTCGATCCAAGACAGTAAATTTCCATTGACACCCATACTCCGCAGCCTAAGTAAAAGAAGCTGGTGGGGAACTTTATCAAAGGCCTTCTGGAAATCCAGGAACACGACATCTACAGACTTCTGCCTATTTAGTGAGCTTGTTATGTACAGTTGAGTTGTTGGATTGGTTGTTTAATCATACAAAGCCAACTTCAATTAGAATGCCAAAAGTCATGGTATATGCTTGGGAACTTTTCGACATGTTTGTGGTTACAGCAGGACTGCAGTCAAGTTCTGCAGCCTATCCGGTTATTCCGAGTTCATACGCAGGGAAGTAACTGAACGGCTGTGTGTGTGTCATCAATGTGTGTACGTGCGTGATCATTTAGCATGTACACGTGTTTTATTTCAATGATAATTGTAACCTTTGTAAATTGTAGTCATGCAGGCGGATGTGGCTGTGCGTTCGTGTGTGACGCCTTGCTTGTATACACGATATCTCAACAAGAAGGGAAGCTTGGAACAATCTAATATGACGTGTGTAGGAGTACCACATTCAGTAGGAGAAGCCTATTGTTTTAGAGGTCAAAGGTCATTTGGGGTCACTGGGGGTCAAATTTTGATAACCTTGTAAGCACAATATCTCAAAAAAGGAAGTTTGGACCAATCCGCGTGCCACGCTCTGAAAAAGTTAACTTTCCGTTGCTTGCAAATGACGTTTTCTTCTTGTCGCTACAAAAAGGAAGACAGTAATGAAACGTGATACCTTGTTATCTTTTATCTAGACCTGAGATGTCCACGCTGCTATGTACACTGTGTTGTGGGTATTGACCGTAGCTGTATGTATTGTATCAACTGTACACTAGTGTCTAATTACCGACGGTAGCAAGCTTTGTGTGTATCTTCTTGGATCGATGGTGGTGTCTAACACATCTTTACACCTCATTCGAAACTAGCTCAGATTAACGGAATGAGACGTTTCTTTGTGCGCAAGTCTTCACACCTTTTAATATGACCTCTAAGAATGGTAACTATGGTTGGCCATTTCTTTCTCCTGTGTCTGACCAAATCAGCTGGATACATTATTTCTCTTGTTTTCCAGACTCATTCGACAGCGGGAGAAGAACAACCAGCTATGGGCAATAGAGACCGAACCAAGCCTGATATGGGAGTCACATGAATTGTTGGCTGAGTTTGTTGGAGCCAAGGTGGAAAATATCGCCATAATTGATAATACAAGCACAGGTATAGTGGTTGTTGTGATGATCTTAAAGCAGCATTTTTCGTTTTGTCGCCGTTTTCTACTTTTTTGACATGTCCATCGAGTTTTTTACATATATCAATCACAAAACAGCAAACTAAGATATTAGCCAAGTTTTTCCCTGCCAACAACGTTATTTGGCGAGTACTTAAGGATATTTGCAGATAATGAGAAAAGTGTCCACGAAAAATTCCACATTTAAAATTAATCGCATACAGTTCCCCAAACCCACTAGTTTGAAGTCATTCAATCAGAGATGCAGGTTTAGTTATGAGCTGTTGCTAAAAATAGATTCAAGACTTTGCGTTGGTACAACCAGGGAGTTGTAATGGAACTCCCTGGTACAACTGCCATATAGACTGTACACAAATCAAGCATGGTGTTGTATTACGTATTGGTCAATGACATTCGTAGTGTTTAAATATTCATATTATAGGCAAGGTTTATTGGGATCCCAACGGAAAATATCTTGGAGAAAAACAAAGTTGAAAGTTGCAAATTATTTGACTTTTATGCCACCATTTGAAGTAAGATTTAAATAGATAGGCTAGTTATGTATGTCGTTTTGGCATAGTGGAGTCAGTGAGGTTGAGAAAAATCATAAAAAAGGACGCAAAATGCTGCTTTAAGCACCTTTTTGTATTGATTGTGAGTTTTTTATGCTAAATCCTGATAAATATTCAATGTTACTTTCAATAATGAAGAAAAAACTCGAAAAATAAAATACTCTTCTCATTAGTCAGTTTTTATCAATGAAATTTGCATGTCTGGCGATGAAACTGTCAGAACATTAGTAGAATCATGAACAAATAGCTAATTGCACTATTAATGACCATGCAGTCAATTAGGAATAGAATGGGAGTGACCTCCTTTGACCCCCAGGAGGGGGTCCTTCAGGGAACTAAAATAAAGAAAGGAAAAAAAAACGAAAGGGGAGCAACATTTCATGTTTTAAAATACAAAAAAATCCCTGAGGTGCAGTGAAAATAGCCAGAGGGTTGGCTCATACATGGTTTGATTGATTGATATCTTCTTTCAAAGATTTGGGTCGGAGTAATCGAGCATACACAGCACCTTTATAAACAGTTTTGTCATTGGCCAACAACTATATAAATCACAATAACATTGCACTAGGGAAGATAAAGACACCATCTTACATCTTACAGTGACAGTTAAAGTGCTAGTAAGTCCATATGACTCGGGCATTTAAAAAAAAAAATTCCTTGCTGAAAGCAAAAGGAATAATTGCAGTCATGGTGTTTGTGTGTGTATGTGACGCTTTGGCTTGAAAACACTATAACCCAATATTACAAAGCTGGATGGATTTCAAACTTCATTTGTAGATGCACCACATTGCGTTCTTGTTTGCGATTGCTTTTGGCTGGGATCAAAGGTCAAACTAGGTCACCAGAAGTCAAAGTGTGAAAACCTTGTAAACAAGATAACTCAATATACGTACAATGTTGGATTGACTTAGCATACATGTACATGCAACATAGTGAGTTCTCGGCTGCTATCATTGTAAAACATTGTAAACACAACATCTCAACATCTCGTGCTTGGCATGTTGATGTCCCATATTGAGTAGAGGAACCCTATTGAAATTGGTGGAGGTCAAAGGTCAATTGTGGTCAACATTTAATTCAAAGTCTGAAATGTTGTGAACATGATAACTCAAGAAGTACATCTTTCTTGAACTCCATACTGTACTTAGTACATGAATCCAGCGTGGTGAGTGCAAGTTATTGGTTGAGGTCAACAGACCTGTGTCAAAGTCTGAAAAACTTTTAAGCATGATAACTTCAAAATTAAAGCTACAATTGACCTGAGAATTCTCGAATACTATGATTTTTGGTGAACATAGTTGGGTCAAAGTCAGTTAAGTTTAGCTTTGTGAAGGGGATGTATAAGACTTCAACAAAACATAGGTCATCCAGGAAGTAAATTCTGCTTCAAATAATCAATAGTCTTACTTTAACACACTCAGGCAAACCCTTATCTGTTTTCACCCTCTGATATATTGTCATCCAGGAAATGAAATGTGCTTCAAATTATTGATATTCTTGTGTTGGAAGCTTTAAACTGACTCAAGTGCTGTTTATTAGTTTTCACACCCTGAGCTTCAAGGATCAACAGGTTATTTTCAATGGTCTCGAAATTGGCCATTGTCTCTATGTTTATATACTAGATGCCATTTGCTTTGGCAGTCAGTTGTGCAAATATTTCTCTTTATTAATAATGTCATGTAGCGCTCTCATTCATCAGTAACAATTATTAAAGGGATAGTTGCAAGGTGGCAGGGCTTATTTGCTGGCGCACAATTTGGTAAAAGAAAATGTCCATTATTCTTACATCTATGTGTCAATATTTCATATAGGCAGACTGCGGTTTCAGGATATTGAAACATTTTGGAATAAAAACTCTATACTTTGAAACACTTACGAGTGAAATGGTTGATGCCACTCAAGGGAGTGTTAAAAATAAGCTAGAAATCTCTGATCTTTTCTGGTTCTCACTTAATTCTTGGACAATATTTAACTCACCTGCTCTACATTAGTCAGATAGTCAGTTGGAATTTGGAGCAAATTGTATGGCAAGGAATCACAACAGCCAACTGTGTTTCAAAGAAAGATGCTTTACAAAATATGGGCAAAAGGCAGTGAGAAAAGTTGATGCATTGCAGTATGTTTAATCTGTTGGCATAGTGATTGGGTCACTAAGGATTTTTTCCTTTCTAAGAAAGTTGTCTACCTTTATTCAAAGAAGGCTAGAGTGAGGAGTAATATAAGGAAGTGTTGTACTAGACCACTGTTTGATATTTGTTATTCCTACATGTTTCAACCATCTGTTGTGACCGCCATATGTTTAATACTTGAACCAAACAGTAAAGTGTATACCATACTGTATGTTCGTGTACTTGTGTAGCGAAAGACGAATACATTTGAAATGCAGGCTGTGCAGCATTGTCTCCTTTCTTACAACCTTGACTCGATGTTTTCCATTTTGTAGGAACGAATGTCGCTCTCAAAACCCAGAAATACTCACCGGGAGATAAGATTTTACTGTGTAGTTTTGCATATCCAGCGGTGATCAAACAAGCAGAGGCTGTGGTACAAGGTAATCCAGGTAAGCACTTCATGACTGGCCAGTGTATGTACATTATAAGTGTATTGAGTAAGGAGGTGTTGAAACATACTCTTTGCTGAAATGAATTTTTTTTGAGAATTTTATTTGTTTAGTTTAACCATTGAAATATATATTTGGTGTTTTTCTCATGTGAATTCCAAAAGCAGCTTGTAGTGTTTGCTAATCAAATATTCACCTTCTTACTCGAGTCAAAGAATGCACTGTTACAATGTATTTACTTCGTTCAACCATTTGTATAGATATTTCCTGTTACTAAATAAAGAGGACACAAACCCAATGTCACCTACAAAAGCAGGGTACAATTTGGTGTGTTCGAATAGAGGCTATCCGACCAATATAAAGACATAGTACAAGAAATTCAACAACACATTCAAGTATAAGCTTGATAATAAATTTAATTCTTCAAAGTTACATCTTCCTTTAATTAATAATTGGGTATAATGCTAAATTATCAATACCTTTGATTCAAATATTTCCCAGGTAAAAGCATAGAGTTCAGGTACTACGCAACCTTGAAACCATTTGCACGACATTTAACAAATGTTGGGTGTTTCTGTATAGATTGTGTTTTACACTGTAACGCTTACTCAATACCCCAGCGGTTTGCTTACCCTAGAAAAGCTAAGTAATACCTATAGGTTTTACAACATAATATTAGGAGTGGTTTCTTGTGAACACGATATTAAGAGTTCAAAGTTCAACGACGTTCCATTGTCCAACGCTTCTCAGTAATTTTTTTATGTTCTTGTAGCCATATAGATGTTTACACCAGTCAGTTAAGGTTGATAAGGCTGAAAGTAACAGGTGGGATCCAAATTAATCCCAAACGGATGTACAAGTGGCACTGCTGTATTAAACAAGAAAGCAAACCCAAAACTTTTGAATTCCAATTCACAATGCAATATTATGTGCTTTCATTTCAACCTAGTGTTTATGATTTTCCTATTTCCACGTTTCCAAAATAATAGCATAAAATTAATGAAATGTGGAAGATATTTGCGGCCAATAAATTCAACTTAAAAGATTTTGAAAAATTCCTATTTCAACATTTCTAAAATAATAACTTCAGGCCGCTAGTGGATGAATAATTTACCACAAATTACCCATCACTTTAGTCGTTCCAGTTAATTTTACATTTTGTTAAACTCATTTCAAATATAAACATAACTTTACTTCCATACGCTTGCGAAAAAGTTTTACTGCCACATGTCATACAGCTTCGAAGAATGGGTGTGGCATAATAAAATTATATCTTTTAATTGCAATAATTCACTAATATAACACAATTGATCACCTTTTATGCATGCTATATTCTCACTACCAAAATAAAACTGCACCTTAATTGTGGTCTTCAAAGTCCTGGCTTAATTTGTATCCCTTTAACATTGTTTAATTACCCTATAGCAATTCAACATATTTACCAAATAGTGTTTACTGTAAACACAGGTTTAATGTCAAAGTTCTACTTACAATGATATCATATTGTCGTCCCTAGGCAGGCCCTGTTGTACAGCTGCAGTGATATACGTCACTTTCAAATACTGCCACAAAACAGCTGCCCTCATCAGACTATCAGATTCTGGTACCCAGACGACCCTTCTCAACACACTTCTTGCCAACAATGAATTCCAAATTCACACTATTATGGCCCTAGGCTAATATGGGCTTTTCAAAAACGAACTATATCCCATGCTATGTGTTGAAACGGAAAAAATAATAGAGCGCCTTACCAAGAGAGACACATCAAATCATATGACTCCTTACAGCATGATGTTTCTGCTAAGAGTGAGGTGTTTGCTCCAAACTAGCCTACATGAATTGGCTAATCCATTGTGCAGAAAATACTTCGCATCTATTAGCGCAGATTGTAAAGAAATTATTTTGCAGATCTATTAGCACAGATAGTAAGATCACCTGGACATTGAGCAATTCTATAGCATTCTCAATCTACCCATACACCTGTCTATATAATGCTGGCAAATTCCTACTACATAGCCACCATCACTGTACTAGATCTGAATAGTTCCCTGGATTAAAAGTTTGAGTACACAAAGGCCTGATTACTCACACAAAAGATGGCCCAGCTTACTATCACCATAGTAAAATACAATGGCATATCAACTCTTTATGTGACACCCAATTATAGTCTTTACTTTACAAGACCGAGATCTTGGTGGAAAAGAGATACCCTTGCAGTTATTTCTTGTGTTGATATGGTGACATCACTATGTTCCGATGTCTCTATGTTCCGACGTCTCTTTGTTCCAACAAAAAGAAAAATTCGGAGCAATTTTTTTCTATCCCAAATTTGGAAATTTTTTTTTTGGAACTCAATTTTTTTTGCTACAACATTATATCGAACCAAATTTTTTGAGACTCAAATCCCCCTCCCCCCCCCCCCAAATTTTTTTTTCGGGTAGCAAGCAATTTTTGGTCACAAGCACTGTTTGGGTCACAACAAATTTTAGGTCCAATTTTTTTATTGTAGAGGGGGGGGGGGGCGATTTTGTCCCAAAAAATTTTGGTCACAAAAATATTGGGGTTTGAAAACTTGTTTTCTTGGTACAAACGTTATTTTGGATAAAAAAAATTGTTCCGAATTATTTCTTTTTGTCGGAACATAGAGATGTAACCGTTGATATGTCCAGCTTACATTCCAGGTCATTAAGTCTTGCTCTGGTGTCTTCAATCCATTTTACAAATCTTCCTAAGTCTTTTTCTTCTTGTTTTCTTTCATCCAAAGCCCTATCAATGTATTTCTTGCCACATTACGTGAAGTTTAGGGTTTCAAAAATACTTTTTCGATTAACTCAGCGACAAGATCCGCATTCTCCTTTATCTGGATGGACATGCCAGATGCCATTGTGGGTGGCCAACAGAGTATTTGATCCAGGCTGTGCTAGGCTGAAGTATGACTCTGCATATGAAGAAGTGTGTAGGCTGTGTGTCCTGTAGATAGGATACAGGATATAGGCCTGAGTTTCACAAAGAACAATTTTGGAAAGGTGTAAATTCCACTACTTTTCTTTGTTACAATTGTGTGAATTGTGGTAACATGTTACAGAACTTCTTGAATAAACTCAAGTGCACGGCTAAGATCACTCTCGTCTTCCAAAGGCTTTCAGAGGAAGAAACAAGCTTACAGTTTGCAGAGATCGCCTGCATCGCCATCAGTCTTGTGTTAATTAAGTGTTACAAATGATATTTTCATTAGTGAGCTTCAATATTGTAGATTCAACATTTGTAAAAGTTATCTCCATTACAGATAATAAAAACTGTAATCAAATATAGACATGTTTATACCTCTGGTTGGTTTGCGCAGAGTGCTCTATGTCCGGTGGAGAGAGCGAAGTATTGGCGAGAATTAGTTCAGACTAGTGGAACACTAGTAGTTGTTACTCAGAGTTTCACGCGTTTGAGCGATCATCAGACAACATTTGCGATCCCTTAGCTCTGGGAAGAAGATATTTATGACACTTACCTGTATCACAAATATCCATATATGATGGTTGGGTTTATGTCTTCTTTAATGTTTCTACCTTTTTGAAATTTTTTCGAATTTTACCTTCCTATCGATAAATTTGCAGGTGTGGAACTAGTCCTATTTGATATTCCGTTCCCGATAAAAGGCGACGACGACATCATAAATGCCTACAGTAAGGCACTGGAGGAACATCCAGGCATCAAGATAACCGTCATAGATCACATTTCCAGTGATACAGCGATACTCTTCCCTGTTAAAGCACTGGTCGATCTGTGTCACAAACATGACGTCCTCGCAGTTATCGATGGCGCCCACACACCTGGACAGATCAAGCTAACTCTTGAAGATTACGGGGCAGATTATTATGTCGGTGAGTTCTAGAGGTCTATAAGCCCCACAAACCCCCATCCACCACCACAAACACCCCCCCCCCCACCATCACGCCCACCCACCCCCACCATCAAGCCCCAATCACCCTCAAGATAAAATTCTTTTGATAAATAATCAAAAACCACTTTGCAACATATTAGTGCAGACTATAGATTTCATGAAGTGAATATTTTAAAGCCTAATTCAGCATTCTCGACGGTCTAACGAATCTGTTGTTGTTTCTTATAATCATGACCATCATCAGAGATCATGCGAATGAAAAATTAAAACAAAGCCGTTCCTGTTTGTGTACAAAAATAGACTAAATCAAAACTACACTGTATAAAATGTTGCCCCCAAAGGGAATGAGGGCGGCATTGAAGAACTTGGCATGCATGGACTGCGTATGTCTGACCTGATTCATTTGTATCGCATAGGATTTGTCATAGGGGTTCTACTTGTAAGGTAGGTATGTAAAATACATTTATGAGTATTTGAATGAGAACTTTTATTTCAGAATACATAAATATTACATGTGTTCCTTATACGTCTTCTGTCGTGCAAGCTGTTATTTTCATTATAGATATATTTCCATTTTTGTTTGTATTTAAAGCCAACTTACGTAACCCCTATCAAATAATGGTACTAACCAAAGCTTCAGTACATTGACTATTGTACAGGGTCACCAAATTCTGTATTAGACACAACATATTTTAACATTTAAAGACATGTTGACTACATCATATTATCAACATTTACAATATTAATAGTACCAAGTACATTTTTAATGTTCCTTTGATAATTTTTATTCGACCTGTTGAACGTTTTCGTCTAACGTTGACAAACAGTACAGACCCTACAATTTTAGAAATAGCAACCATTCTGAGAAATGACGGTCTGCGGTCGCTGGCCAAAAGGTTTTAACACTTCTGGTCTCAACCTGTCCCTTAAAAAACATATCAGTAGCAGAAGGAATGGATTGAAGGGACATAATTAACAATCAAAACTACAGTATGAAATGTTTCCGAAAAGGGAATGAGGGCGGTATTGAAGAACTTAGCATGCATAGACACCTTATTTGTGACCTAATTAACTTGCAGGTGACATTGCAAAGGTCCTACCTGTACCGAGTTAGATTTGTCACAGGGTTCCTCCATGTAATACGTAAGGTTGGCATATAATGTAGTTTTTTTGAGTAGTCGAATGAGAACAGAAACAAAAAAATATGTGAGCGCCGACTTTGCAATCCACAGTCCCCCGCACAATTTTTTCAAGGTCGGTATAATAATAAGAGTGACTCCATAGTTTTTCAGTTTGGGAAACTAAAAATTGCCTGGAGTCATCAAGAATCATACTGCATATTGAAACTAGTACATTATGATTGTGCAGTTGTTGTCAGGGATCGTCGGTTAGGTTATCTTTATAATGAAATGCATGAGGCTTTTCTTATTCTCCAATTCAGGTAATCTTTGTAAATGGATGATGATCCCTCAGAATGCGGCCTTTCTGTGGGTGCATCCAAAACATCAAGATGAAACCAAGCCCTTGATAACCTCTCATACGGTCTATGCCGCACACTTTAGAGACCGTTTTTACCCACCCATGACGAAAGACCGTATTTGTCACATCTTGGTGAAGGACGCAATTGAGTTTTACGAGGAACTAGGAGGCTTGGTAAGCACAACACTAGGTGCTATACAATTAAGAGAAATTTTATTTGCGATTATATAAATATTTTAAGTTTGTAATTATTTATGAATACATCTGGCGAGGATAAGGCATCTGATACCATCACAAACATGCAGTGTAAGTGAAAATGCCTTTATGTTTCATCACTGGCTAAATGTTTCATTTCGCATGTCAGTCAGTGCATATCGCTACTGTATGTGTTGAAAACTTGTTAGTAAAATATCTGGTACCATGGTGTTTGATGCCAAAATGTTGAGAGTTTGAACATATGAATCTGAAGCTTGTCATAAGTTTTATACAGTATACCAGCCCGCAACCCACCCCACCCGTCACCCCCACCACCCCTCTTAGTACCTACTCCAAAGACGCACTCAGCAATAATGTAAGGAACCTGTTAAGACATTCATGACATTGAATGTTCTCTTCTGAAATTAAAATTGCATTCAAAAAATTTTGTCGTTCGTATTCGAATACAGCAACAAGTATTTAACGTGAACATTTGAAATAACAACTAATCAATTTCCAACGTTGTTAGAAAATAGTCATAATAACACGGTAGGCTGTTAGCCTAACCGACACAGAATAACCAGTTGAACACTTCTGCATTGGTTGATCACAATGTAAAAAGGGGGACAATGTGCTCAAAGATGTTGTACAAATATATGAATTGGGTAATGGGAATGTTGAATTATGGGAAGATTGGAATTTATACTTTATCATGCGTATATTCATTTAAAACATGATACGACAATGGGTTTAATAACATAATAACTTCATTGCTAGGATATCAAAGCCTTATACAATTTTTGTGACCAAATTTTTTCTGAAACATTTTTTCGGACCAAATTTTTTTTGAGACCCAACCAATTTACTTGACGTTCTTCTCATTTGAGCCTTAAACGTTTGTCTCGATCACATTTGCACCATTTTCCAGGAGGCTATCGCAACGAGAAACGCGAATATGGTAACAGAGGCGGCTGCGATGCTAGCCGAAGCATGGGGCACTCCCCACCTTGAAGTGACCCAAGATGTACGAGCGCCTCATATGGCCGTGATCGGACTTCCAAAGGACCTAACGGAGGCATACGTGAATAATACCGCGGTGGATCTGTACTACGACCTCCTGAAGGAGGGGTTGTCTCTGCGAGTCAGTAGCATCGGTGAAGATTACTGGTGTCGAATCTCCTGCCATGTATGGAACGACTGGGACGACTTTGAGCGAGTCCGTGACAACGTGGCCAAGCTGGCCAAGAACAGCAAGGTGAATACAGGAGAGAAGATACGCCCACCCTACTTCCTTCCTCACTCTGTCATGGACCAGAAAAAATGACCTGGGTGCCATCTTAGTTTTGTCTGCTAGTGTGTGTGTCGAGTAACTGTTTACTTCTTGATCTCCATATTGTGATTTTAATTAAAGAATAGTATGAAGTTTATAACTTAGTTTACTCTGTTAAGTTCTATTAAGTCCCATAAGGCATTCCTTGAAGGTAAGGTATTAATAACTTTCTCACAATCGATGATAAAGGGCAATTATGAAGTTTATAACATAGTTTACTCTGTTAAGTTCTATAAAGTCCCATACGGCATTCCTTGAAGGTAAGGTATTACTAATTTTCTCACAATCGATGATAAAGGGGCAATTTTTTTGAGCATGTTGTAAAACTTTGCACACTTATCATAGGTATCACTTATCATATCACATAGGTATCACTTATCATAGGTAGACCTAATTTTAGTCTAATTTAGGGACATCCTGTGTTGTATTGAAACAGATAACGTCATACAGGTACAGCCAAATATCATTGATTTTCTTCGTTTGGTGTGGGGACATCAGGGATATGTACGTGTATTATACAATATGGTTAGAGTGCTACATCGTTACAATCCAACAACGAATGTCACTGTAAGCATAAAACTATATAATTCGTAGACTATTCCACACTAACACTGAAAAAAATATATATTCTCCCTCAAAAGGCAGATGTTTTGGCATTTTTAGGTCCGTTAATATGTACAATATAAAGAATTTACAATTATGCATGATATTCATACTTTTATACTTATATAGGACTATATGTTTGGCATTGTTAGGTCTGTGAATTAGTACAGTATATATCATCCAATTATGCATGATATTCATACTTTTATACTTATATAGAACTATATTATGTGTATTAAGCATTTGATAGGAGTTTTATAAGTGTCACAGTTAGACTGTCAATATTTTGAAATATTTTTTGGACTTCAAACGACAACGGGTAATTAGAAAAATAACTAATATGAATAAATTAGCTATGAACTATTTTAATGCATAAATATGTCTTGCCAAATAAGGTTCTGAAAAGTAAGGGTGAAATAAACGAGGCCCTGGTTGGGATACAGGGGTTTAAGGTAGCATACGCCTGTTAAAATCCCCATTGACTTACACACTATATCATAAAAGAAATGTGGTCTCTAAGTCTAGATAGAAGTCCTCACTAGCTAAACCCTACCCATCACTGGATAGCTGACAAGTTGGCCATTCATGGCACCATCAATTTTCCATATCATTACCATGCAGATTTTATTGCTATGAGAGCCCGAGGTTTTCGTCACTTGTAAACAAACCTTACTCGGTAGTAATCAATTTTGGTACGCTGCTCCTGGGAGGCCTAGAGGGGTCTAACATTACCTCAATTTACACAATTATTGCACCACATGTACTTCATTGCACCACATGTACTTCATTGCACAACATATTCTTCATGATAACATATTAAAAAAAAGACGTTCTCGTGATGCTGTTTGGCATTTTTTCGTCTAATAGGAGTATGCCACCCTAAGACCCCAGAAGCGGCAAGTTTTTCTAACACTGTTACTTCTTTTTGTAGCCATCACTCAAGCAACAAGAATACATGTCTGAGCGAGGAGTTACTTGTACTGTATTTCGTTTCTTTACCATGTAGCTCTTCTTTTTTTTCACGTTTTTGAGCAAGTTATGTATGGAGTGGGGCGGTGTATTCTTTGATGTGTGCAAAGGGGGCTGGGTGGCTACTTCTCATTGTCAGTCGAGGGAAAAGTTTCTTGGGGGACTTTTGGGGCACATCCCCAATTCACACTCCAGATTGCTGTGTTCCAAACACTTATACAATCAACACAATGGACTTTTTACCGATCAGTTTCGTAGCAAGATCATCTACACCATGATAATTATCATACATGATGTATTTGGCGTTCCGCTTAGAGTCAGGGCGCAATAAACATATGAATAAGGTTTAGCCTAATGGTTTATATAACCCTGCATGTCATCATTCAGTATACCGGAGGGGGTACAGATAAGCCCAACTGGTGGCCACTGGGGCAGAGGCGCCGCCAGATCAAGGTTCTGAAGGCGTCGATTTGTACTTAAGTCTCGAGAGAACTGTTTTTATCGACAAATGTCCCGTTTGTTTCAAGACACCTCCGGTTAAATTACTGAGGGGGTTGTCATGTTGCGATTACTGTTTTGGTGCGAAACCGAGTTGCAGTCAAATCTGGAATTCATTGAACTCCTGCCTTCAGTTAAAACCAATCATCCTATCACAGGGTCACAGTCTCGATTCATGGGGACTGGCGTGAGAGTGGATCTGATTGGTCGTTTGGTTTCGTGCCTCAGGCTCCATCTTGGATAATTTTTCTTTAGAAGTACCAATTATCACTGATATAGCCTACACTATTATCTAGTCACGTGATAAACCATCTCTTCACTGTGAGAACTTCCATCCCGATTAACTGTATGTAGAATGTAACTTGTGTAAGTACAAGTATGCATTCTCCCTAAAACATTGAGTTTGTAATGAGCCGTACCAGCTTATTACCACAACTATTTTTGCTCTGGTTCCTCAATGCAAAATTTGCCAGAAATGCTTGAAACTGATGTAACTTAAATAGCTCAAAGATAATATTTCATTGAAAAATAACATTTTCAAAATGTTTCTTGAAACTGGAGGAGAGCGAAAGGGGACCGAAAAAGATCAGAAAGAAGAAAAGTCAAGAAAAATATGATAAAAGTCGTTTCATTCTCTTTCTTCGAGCTAAAAGATTCAACACAAGTGCACAATTTTACATGTAATGTTAAATGATATTGGTGCTATGCTAATGACAAGGTGAAATAAAAAGTGAGGACTGTTTTGACAGGGCTACATGGGGCCCCAGTAAGCTACACTTTCTCTTTATTCTAATATCTATCAATGCAAGAACTTATCAGGTCCACCCCCCCCCCCTCAGGTTCTTAAGGCACCCGAACGTTCTATCGAGTGCGTGTACAAAACTTTTTACAGAATATAACAGTTATATTGCAGCAGTAAACAAGAGTACTAAACTCATTTGGTAAAATTGTGTTTACTCATTTTACTTGCACTCTTTATTAGAGTGTATGAGACAACAGCGGTAGTGGGTTAATGATAGGTTAATCTGATGATGTATGGAGTTAATCTTAGATACTTAGTTAATCTGATGGGTTAATCTTAGATACTTATGGAGGCCTTGTATACAGATACAATGTTCTGATCATTAACACTTGATCAATACACTCGATGACTGCAGATGGGAACTGTTGGTGTACCCCTCTAGCAATGTCATGTGTATTTTAAGGATACCAACAGGTAAGGATGGCCAGTAGATAGGGGGTTGGGAGAGCTGGAGGGAGATGTTACTTCAAGGTGTTGTGACCATTTACAAACAAACGTGTGGAAAGATTCCATGAAGATACATATACAATCTAATGCACGGGAGTGTGTTGAAGGCCGGGTAGAAGGGGGTGGTGGGGGGGGGGTGAAGACTGGGATTTAAAATCTTTTCTCAAGACATACCTTTGCAATATGATTACAGTAAATGTTTGTAATGTTGACGTCATGTGATCTCAAGAGTACAGCATCTTTGCATCAGTTGCATGATGAATATAGTCTTACTTGACCATAATTAAAATAATAACCAATGTCAGGCACTGTTAACCCCTTAATTATTAAATTATCTCTAATGAACCAACTAAGACTTCCTCCAAGATTTCCTTACATAAAAATGACATTTTAAAAATTATTGTGTAATTTATCATTCTAGCCTTAAACACATGCAGAATCAGATCGGACACATTTTTTCCACATTATATGAATTTAAAGATGACTTTAGGCACAAAAATGACTAGATCATTATTAACACACTGCTATCAGTCTAGGTTGTGTTTCTTTCCCTCTGTTTTAGTTTTTGAGGAATGAACCTTTAAATATCTGACACTCATCTGGTCTACTTATTCTGACACACTTGGTCAGTGATTTAGATGCAACACAAAACTCAATAGGAAAAAACAACTTATGGCCTCCAATAAAACATTTCCAACGCATTACAAGCTCGTCGCGGACAACCGTGTTTATAATGAAGTTAACAGAACATGATTTGGTTGAGTAATTAATTAAAATTAATAAAACATTGCACTGAGGAGCCAATGGCATCCTCAATTTAGCCTTAAAGGAGCTTTCCAGGTGTTTTGCGTATTTGTAAAGGTGAATATATTGAAAACCAGAATGGTTATGGAAACATTTAAACTAGCACCCAAAGTTTACTTTCTTCTTGGACTATGACATATCAACACTTAAACTCTTCCTAACGTCATCCCTTAAGATGGAAGCAAATGTCGATAAACTGGACAAGCGACTACTGAAAAGGCATGAATATAAATTAAAAATCTGGTGAAATGAAATAAATGTATATGGCAACGTGCACAGTGAGTGATACATCATGGCAATCGAATTGAGAATGTTTCCTCATTTCCTCAGCTAGTGAAAACTTTACGAGCTAATCCACGTATTATCCCATAATATTAAAAAGCGTAAAAAAAAGAAGAAAAGAGCCAAAAAAAAACCAGAAGGTGGGATTCTGATGAAGCTAAAACCCAGCGTACATCGGTAAGTTCTCAAGCAAACACTTCCAAATATTTCACATTTCAAGTTTACCACTGTCAGCAAGATTATAAAGGAAAGTTTAAACATGTTGCAAGAATGGAAAAAAAACAGTTACATTTTAAGCACTGATATCTCTAGTTATGAAGAAGACATTATGATGGTAATAAGAAGTGATATTAAACTTAATTTTGTTCTCCCATGTAAACGTTAAAACAATGTGACCAGAATATTGATCTCTAGACAGATTTGATACTCAAGTAGTTTCGAGTGGCAGTATTTTTTTAGTTTCTTAGTTGACCAATGCTCTAATTCTCTCGTTTGTTTTGGGGGGGGGCTGGGGGGTTAAAACTAAACAATAGACGTTGCAGCTTCGTCACAAGAACTATAGTGTTAATTCACTGCATCCTTTACTCTATGCTTATTGCTCATACATTGATCCTTGTATGGACAATGAGCTCATCATCCCTTACACCACTCTCCCCTACCACTACACGCCATGGCTGTCCTCTTCATGATACAAACTGTAAATTCAGTGCAACATCAGCGATCAACCCTCAACAAACCTCACAATATTTCATAACTCTTTGATTTGATTAACTTTCATTGACCAAGATCAAATAATGGTTGTAAGGCAAAATGCAGGATTTTTAACCACGATTAAAAGTGCCTTCATTTATTTTTTTACATTTTGAACAGGAAAAGTGCATCTTAGACAATTTCTTGTAATACTCTGGTTTGTTAAAAGACAAAATCAATTTAAGTGCATGATTTTAGTGAGTTGTTACATACACTTAAAACAATTCTATTATGCCCAACATAACATTACATAAAATTATGAATGATAAATACTGATACGATTAGACCAGAATGACGAGTTGTTTTCAATTATTTAAAAAAAACAAAAAAACTGCTGACTGTGAAACACTTCAACATGACTGTAACAGTACTAAAGTGTTTAGTACGGAAGCTTCAAAGTGCCATCACATAAGAAAACTTTGCCCCAATAAGTCAACATTTTTCAGGAAATTTTTTAGATAACAAGGTAATATCTTATCAATAATCAGAAAAATGTTGGATTGCTCAGTTGCTTTAACTGAGCAATTAAACATTTCTTTGCAAAATGTTTAATTGACAACTTATCAGATCTCGTCAATTCAACAATTTTCTGAAAAATGTTCAACAACTGAGCAATCCAACATTTTTCTGATTTTTGATAAGATATTATCTTGTTATCTAAACAATTTACTGAAGAAAGTCAACTTATGGGGCAGTTTTTCTTATGTTGATGGCACTTTTAAGCTTCCGTAGTTAAGTCCTGTCACACTGGATCTCAAGTGAGTATAAACTGCATCTGTTATAACATCTAGTGGGAGGGTGTTTAATACATTCAATATTTAACACTTCACTGAAAAAGTATTAAACAATACACCTGGCAGACTATTGTAAAATTACTACTTTAATTAGTATTGTTATACTGGTATGGAAAGAGCTGCAACATTGAAATGCACCGTTTGAAGAAGTTGAGCCAACTGGTTACGCCAACCAATCGTATTATACTGGATTTTAATGGTACAGCTGTATAGAGAGTTGCTGGTCCATTAAGAGAATAGCAAGAGACACCATCCTAGTCATGATTATGAAATCAAACTTAGACCCATCAATCTCTAATCAATGT
>JAIPMN010017780.1:0-13437 GCA_020650975.1 Apostichopus californicus
TGGTGAAATTTGGCTCTTCCTGTAGGTTGTCATGGTGAAATCGTGCATTTCTTAGGGGTGTCCGAAATTGGCAGTGTTCCGAAATTAGCAATACTGACTATAGTAGCAGCATGGACACTTCGAATTTCGGACACCTAAGCCTTAAAACACCCCAAAACTATATCTTCTGGTATAAATCACCTGAAAATATACTTGATATGGTGGGAGAAGTGTGTTATATAACGATACACGGCCAAACTTTCTTTCCTGCAAACTGTTTTCACGTTGTATTCCAAGAAGATTCTTCGTGATCGTGGAACTGGTATTTCTTTGCTAGAGTATTGCGAATTTCGGACACACAGTCCCACAGTGTGGCGCTGGTGATAAAATTGTTTTTACAGAACTGTAATAGTAAAGCCTAAAGGCATATCCTATTTTCAGTTTTGTACCGCTCTCTCGGTTAAGTTGGGTTTTTCCCAAATTCTCTGTATTGTTTTTCGTAATCTCGCTCTTTATTGGAAGATGGAGTATTAAAAATCTCCTTAGAAACATCATCATTTAGTTCCATGATATTAAAATTCAAATTAACACCCAATTTTTGTGGTTTTTTTCTCTTTCAGCTGAGTGCTACAGACTTCTCAAATTATTCCTCTTTGAAGTCTTTCCTGAACAGTCTCAAGTTGACATTCAAAGAATTCAAGACTCATGAAAGCATTGAAAATGAATTCATTATGGAGAAACTTAAAAACAGACTAGACTATCACAAGGTACTGTACAATGTATTTATATTAGCTCATACATGTATTTTAATGTTATTGTTGTATTTGATAGTCAGTGTGTACTGCCACGTTGCAAAGACCATCAATGTGCAGTCAGGGCTGGAAATATCCTATGTGCCGGGTGCCTGGGGCTCATTATTGTATTTGGGCTACCAAACTTCATGTTTGAAAGCCTGTCAGGCTACCAACATTCAAAATTGCAACTTTCTTCGCCGCACAGTAAAGTAAATTCACTAGCCCAGCATTTGATTGTACAAGTGGACACAGCACAATGAAAACTGAACTGACAAAGTTGAAGAAAATGGTTTTGTTTCGGTTCTGCTAAACACAAGCGGTAGTAAAAATTCTTAGCTAGGATACCCTAATGTCTTTTCTTCATGAAATGAGTTTTATGCATCCCACAAAGTCATCTTTTTAACATTTCTGCTCAGAATTGTCCAAAGATGACATTGTGCTCCTTTGCATGACAGTTTTTTTAAGACTTGCAGCCTTACTGTTGAACGCAGTTGGTCAAACAGAGTAACAAATCATATAACAGAAGTAACGGGAAGGACTGGCTTGTGTTTTCCCCCAAAAAAATTATTAGCACACAGTTTCAAGCATATCAGTTTGGTCTGGAATATGATCGTTCAAAATTTAAAAAACCCTACTACAATATTGCATCGGATTCTGTCCATACTCATCACATCAAATGTCAGAAATATGACGAAGAGGCCTTAATGTTAATGTGTGGCCTTATAGGTAATAAGGCAATCTGGAAGCAAATCTCAATAGGGTATTCAGTTACTCTATTGGTACCGACGATTCAACAATGTTTACACATTTTTGACTGGCCCTTTTAAAATAACATTTTATCGGGCTACCAAAATCTCAGGTCAACTACTACTGTTGAAAAAGATTGTCGAGCACTGGCAGTATGCCTTCAACTTTCAATCTTTGAATCATTTTCCAAATATTTTTGCATTTTGCATTTGCCATTTTTGTAACTTAAGAATTTGGCTAAACTGTGTTTTTTTCAAATCAACATTTTCATACTGAAGCTGTCATCCATGGAAAATACAGATACAAATACAGATACAGCAATGCTCAAAGTAGTTGAAGTAACAAAACATTTGATGTGAACTTCACCAGTCTTAACATAGACGTAGATGTGTTATGATAGCTTGTTTCTTCATAGTTTATCGGCCATACTGTGCCACACATTTGAAGTTGGTACTTGCAGTATTTACTTCGTTTTCATCATCCTCCCACTTCATGCCAAACAGTTTTAATTTTAAACTTACAAATCTTGTGTATTTGATCTACACAAGAAAACCAAAGTAGGAGACTCTAGTCAATAAAACACGGCATCTAAACGGAGAATCTGTTCCATTTTGTGCTTCGGTCGTAGGTTACCATCGATGAAGTCGCGGAGGTTCATTCCGACGACTGCCTCGGCAAAATGAAGAAGTTAGTCGATGATGGATGGATGAGAACAGACACTTGCTCCCAGTCGAGGGATGAGATGCGGGTCATCGGCAACGAGCTGGCAGAAGCACTCAGGAAATTTACGGAGAGTTTTCTGCCGCATATGAAGGAAGAGGAAGAGGTTGGTAATTTCTAGTGTGTACAAGTGTGTACCAAGAATTTTGGGTAGTTTTACTGTTAATTGAAGCCAAAATTGTTTTTGCCCACAAAATTATTGCGTTGCATCACACTAGTAGTAACTTTTCAAGATAGCAGCAAAACTATTTTGAGTTGAATTTGGAAAATGCATAGATGATAATGTTGAGGATGATGATCATCCATTTGTACTGTGTTTACATCAGTCAAAATGGCGCAGTCAGACAACAGTGTGAAAGTGGGAAGCATGCACATGACAGACAAAGAATAGAATAAACAATAAAACAAAAGCGCAATAGAAAGTCGTTCATTCCCCGGAAACAGATCTGTGTTTTCACGGTAGATCTGTTAAACGAAAGATATGGAGAGAGAGCTGGATGGATTTAGGGAGTTTTTGTTTCAAAGATGCATGGCAGCACAGACAAAAAAGGTTTAGGATCGGTTGATAGGCTTAATGGTGAGAAACCCTTTATACCCAGAGTGTCATTCACGAGGTGCGCTATATGGTTGTAATGTCAGTTCATTATTAAAGAAATTTCATTTCGTTAATTTTTTTTAAAATTTTTTTTTATTAATTTTTACATACAATGCTGAGGGGGTTGCAGCATCTTGCAGCCAGGCTGTGTAATCTCTTAAATTAAATTGTACTGTGCGGTTTGAAATAGACACTAAAGGTAGCCGAGATAATCTTACTGTCTGACAACTGCTGCAGCTTTTCTTTTGTACACGGTACCTTACTGAGAATACAGGTCTATAAAGAGGGAACCACACCAAGGAGCTGGTAGTATTTTTAAATCAAAAGTTACCCACCTGATCCATTCATTTTGACTTATATTTAAGGAAGTAATGCATGGCACTGTGTGAAAGCTTGGAACTTTTTTCAGTACTTGTGAGAATGTCTTGGCACTTTCAGCAGACTGTGTACTTTCCTTTTTATTTTCCTTGGGAACCCATGAAGTTGTACTTCTAAATACATCGAAACTTTATCGGATCGGAATTTTGCTTTGAATCCTCCCGTTTCTCAGTTTTTGGAGAGATAAAAAAGGTTTCCTTGTGTAGCGTACTTTATTTTGCCATTTGTCCTTGGGTTTGGTGAAAGTGGGAAGCATAATGCAGAGAAACAGCATCTCGAAAAACAACTGCAAAGGTTGTAACATGTCGTTAGCATTCCAGTGGACTGAATATATATGTAACTTTAGGCACTGAGACGTTGAAGAGCCACAATGAATAAATATGAATTTGACTTGACACCTTCCACAGGCAAATTTCAGTGGAAACACCTTTTCAATGGATTGCTGGTAAAATGTCTGAAAGAATTTCTTAAGATTTTCTAAGTAACAGTTGTGCAGAACCTGTTCCACTCGGGTAACCCAACACTGTGAAAAGTATAAGTTGAAGTACACCAGTAGATAGAGTCTTCCGTAGTTTTCACGAGTCGCATTTTTCTTTATTTCAGCAAATAATTAATCAAGTCTCTCATTACAAAATGCTAAGCAAGACGGGCAACTTGCTATTCAGTGCAAAGATGTACACAGAATGCATAGTCTTTTACAAGATACAACATTCACAAGTAGAGTTTCACGCATTGAGCGATTATCAGACAACTGATTGAAATCATCTATCATCAGATTGAAATCATCTATCTGATTGATTCCAGACAACACAAAGTGCAAGGACATCAGAAAGGCCTTGTCCATGCATGCGTGAAAACATCTAGTTGATTTCAAATAACATAAAGTACAAATACATCAGATAGGCCTAGTCCATGCGTGAAAACTGCTACAAGAAAAATTTGAACATTATTCGTTGCTTCAGTAATAGTACTTCCTTCCGTACAAATGGTCTTTACAGATAGTGTTTCCAGAATTAGTATATAGTGTTTTCTTCATAAACAAAAAATAACATTCATCTACAGAAGAGAGACTTTTATTTGCTCAAACAGTTTCAGGGATGGTGACAATTGACTTGCATTTCATCGTCAACCTTTGAACTTTACATTGCACCTGTGCAAACAGAGAAGGTGGCAGTGACATGTGATTGGGGTTTTCACCGTGCAAGTGGAATAACGTTTTGTCAACAGGAGCGGAGAAATTGGATAGTCTTTACTAGTCAGGAACATCCACCATGTCTGTGATATCTCTTGCTGGTTGCCGGGGTGGTTCCCTATTTTGTATGTTGAATGTATTGACCTTGTTTTGTGTATATTGTCATTTTCTGCCTTGCTTTTTAATCCTTTTAATGTCCCATCGGGCGTCCAGTCGGTCTTAACTTTCAGACCCATTTGTCTCCTTGTAAACTTTACCCGTCAATTTTGTTTCCATCTCACGAACAGATTTTCCAACCATTGTTAATGAAGTACTTCACATACGATGAACTAAGGGAGATCAGAGGGAATGTCCTCCATCAGCATAACCTCTTTATGTCACATGATGATTGGGAAGAGAAATCAGATGGAGAGGTGGAATGTCAAGGTATCCCTACATTTCTTTTCCCATTTTTTTTTTTTTTTTTTTGAGGGAACAACACCCTTGTTTGAAAGTCAGATTAGAAAAGTTTGTGTTCTATACCTCATCGAAATCAAACCTCTTTATCAAACAATGTAGAAACCAGGATCTAAACAATTGAACAAAGCAAACGGTTGTAAATTTATCGCATTTAAAGAATGACAGTATTCAGGGCAAATTTTTCAGGATTTTTTTTTCTGGTTTTTTCTAATCGATTTAAATATTCTCGGGTGGGTATAGTTAAATAAATTCACAAGATTTTACACATGAAACTCAACACAATAGAAGCGAATATCACCAAATAATGAAATTACGCAATAATACACATGGATGTTTTCCTCACCATCATTGCTTCAAATAAATATGTTTGTGAAAAGGGACGATGGTAGTGAATTTTATGAATTTCCGGACCAGGTAGTAAAGACCTGGACTGATTAGGTAATTTTCCGGTCGGTCCCCTGGGTTTCAGGGTACCCGTTCCCATCACTCGTTAATTTTGTTGAACTTGCAGCCTGACTAGACAACAAATGAAATTTGCTGTGGGAATTCGGTGCATAATGGCATGAAACAAGAAAGGAAAGAGAAAAAAAACAGACTCATTAAAATCAACCCAAAAGTCTGCTTTTATTTGAAAAGGCCTTATGGCACACCATCTGGTATTTTGTTTTCAATTATTGTCAGTTTATGGCTGCCAATGATACTTGAGGTCTGTGAAAGTGAGCTTGCAATTATTTACTCTAGGACTGTAGCTGAGAATACTGTAGTACCAGGACTTTTAGCAAAGTTAAGCGATGCACTCCATCCCTGTATGGGTTTAGTGTGACGATGAAGCTAACATGAAATGAAAGTTAAACTATTAATACAGTTAAACTCCTCTCATTATCTTGCAAGTATTTTTATTATCGATTGCTTTTTGTAGGTGAACAGTGTTCCACTTTTAGCAGTCAAAATGCAATTTAAACGTTACCTTCTGTGAGTGAAAGTAGTAAGCTTTTGAAAAGATTCATGCTACATTCACCACAATGTGTTACACCTTTGCACACTTAATATATATGTACTTATGTAGGCTATTATGAAGTCGATAACAAAAGAAAAGGTTTTCGTAGAATTTCCTCTCATTAAATCTAAACAATACGTTATGAATTGATTGTATCTTTCATTATTCCCCATCTGTGAGTCTTTGTCATGTTTGCTTTATATCAGCAATACTTGAATAGAAGTGGCCATGCCGCAAAGGGTAAATTATTAACCGGCCTGCTAACAATCTGCTTTTGTAATATATATCTCCAAAAATGAAAAAATCTCAAATTGTGCACCGAAACATCAAATGAAAGAACAGCAGCATACTCGGAGAAAGTCGCTTGTTGATCATGCGCACTCAAAGTTACGTTGTCTCGATTGAAATGGGTGTACATACAGAACGTGCGACACAGTAATCAGATACTATAGGGATGTTCCTGTTGCAACTAAGCTTCCTCCGGAATTTCCTGTTCCCTAAACTAGCTTTTTGAATTTGTTCAGCAAAGGTTACCAAGTTGCTCTTCTATATCTCAAACTGTGATTGCAATTGATTTAAACTACAGTACAGTAGGAGATTCTCGTCGATTTTTTTTCTTCACCCAGACGAAATTTGTTGAGCAAGTACTTGATGATCCCATTAAAGTTATTTTTCAACATTTGTTAAACACCCAGGCCCTTTTTCAGAGAAGTATCAATCAACTGTAGAGAGCAATTTGGAAGAATTTAAACATTATCTACATTAATACTACTTTACTTCATTACTGTATTTGACCTGAAGTTTGCAGTATAGTAAAGACCTACGTTGTCGTGGAACCTGAGAATCAGCTTTCAACCCCCCCCCCCACATCAACAAAAACAAAGTCTTGAATAGATCTAAAACAAATTCTGATCACCTGTTTCCATCGATGCCCACGGATTCTATTTCTTTTAAATAGTTTGGTCTATTTTTTCGTTACAGATAAACGTGATGAAGAAGACTATCGGCCAGCGAAAGTTCAGTTGTTGCCGACGGAAGTCACTTTGAAGATCTTTTCCTACCTCAGTCCGAGGGATTTATGTCGTTGTCAACAGGTCTGCACCCAGTGGAATGCAGTAGCTAGAGACACATCACTCTGGAAGACACTTCATCCTGTCAGATGGGCCGATGGTAATTACAGTCATTTTAATTAATAAAACAAAAAAATTGAAGAAAAATTACCACAGGAAATGAAAAAAATAATGTATGTTTTATTGAAAATAAATTTTCTTGAGAGAAAAACAAGCAGGATATGAATGCCTTGATTCATACTACCTACACTTTTTAAAGACACATGAAAAAATATAAGTTGAAGATTTTGATAAAAATTGGAGATGTTTTTGCAAGCGAGTGGGAAAAATCTGTCACACACACAGGTGTTTTTACTTCAGAGCCGTATGCAAGGAAGAGAAAGTGCTTAAATATTTCCCAAAAAATATTGGGTCGACTCGGATCGCAGCTCTAAAATTGTTGTCATCCTTGACCTGGTTAGGTAGATGGGAATAGTACATGCTCTGAGAAGAGACAGGTAAGTATTCCTGGAATCTTATAAATACTAAAATCAGTCAAAATTTGGTGTTTTTGGTATTGCCTGAGGTCTTTATTATCTCCTGATCGGTACTTTACGTAATGTATCTTATAGACAATGCCGATTCCGTCGATGAATACAGCTACGATCTTCTCTCGCACAATGACTTTTTTTTCTCGTAGATGATTGGAGATTTAATATACCCCAGGAGGACTTAGAGGCAGAAGAGGAGGAGGATGGGAGCGAGGAATCGACTCGGTCGTATTCATTGCTAGATGAAGATGCAGATGTGGACGAATCGGAATCCTCCGGGGAGAGCGACGACACGGACGGCTCCTCATCCTCGTCCCGATCTCGCTTCAATCAAATCCGAAGAGAAACCAAGATACTGATGGGGGTGATAAAGTACCTCCTACCAGTGGTCGGAAGGGCCGTAGAGGTCATCGACTTGGCTCATAGTAAAAGTCTGACGAACGGGATGGTAAGCTTGACTATTTCTCCTAAGAATGTACAGTAGGAGTCAAAATATCTGTGATGTGGATGAATTGTAATTGATGTGAGGAGGGGGCGGGGGGGGGGGTAAAGACCAGCAGATAATCCTTAAAAGTTTGTCCCGCTGATCAAGTATATTTTCGTTGAGGGAGGAGTCAATTCACAAGCACAACCCACCCACTGAGTGAATAGTTTTTACTTGTTAGCAAGATGGGGTATGTGGGGGAGAGAGGTGTTCAGGTGGCAGTTGGTTGTGATGGGGGTAAGGATGGATAGACGAGCGCATGTTTTAAGCGTCATAAAAGATGGGCCATCATGAAAATATGCGTCACTGTTTTACCTGCCTATTTCCATTCACCCAGTAACTTGAACATATTAGCATAGAATTCCAGTGTACCGCAGAGAAAGAAAAGAAATAAAAATATAGAATCCGGTCACATTTTATTGATCCTATTCCAGTGTTTGACTAAGGGCAGCACACCTGCCCTGTCAGCAACCATGCATGAATCACCCAGCTTTTAACATGCCAATCGATAGCAGTCAATGCAATTTATTTGGTTGGTTATTTTTTGTACAGCACATGTACAGTATAACAGTGTTAATGTCCCTGCGACGTGGATATTAGTACAGCGTACACTAATCACGAAGTTTCATGTTTTTGCTCGGTATGAATGACAATGCAAAGAACCATTTACTTTGTATCTACCAGCATAATCTCTCAAAACAAATAATGACCACATGATGGTGCCCGACAGAGCTTAAACCAGTGTGGCTTACAGGGCGTAACGTTTAATCAGATGTTATCATCAGGGTATTGGTATCGGAAAGACAATGCAGCTTTGTAGCTAGTGTTTAGATTTTGCAATTCAATTATTACATTTGTGAATGTTATTTATGATAAAAAAGAAAAAAACTAAATATTAAAACTGTAAGCAGATGCTGTACTGAAGGTCCCATAGTTGCTGTGGAGGGATGCACTATTATACAAATAATGAATGGTTATGAGTGCAATAGTGCAAATATTTCATGAGTTGAAAGATGGAATGTTCCATTCAACGAGGCGCAGCCGAGTTGAATGGAACAAATTACATCTTTCAACTCATGAAATATTTGCACTATTGCACGAATGGAAACCATCCATTATTTGTTTTATACAACACCTTCAAATTTGGATATAATTGGATGTAAAATGCACTCATGCAACAGATTGTTTTGAACAGACAGGTTTCTCTGCTCTCTTACCATTGAAAAAAGTGCTATCAAAAAAGTATAACCCATGGTTCTATTTCATAGAGTGCAATAGAGCGGATTTTGCATGCAATCGACGAGCAATTGACCAATCAAATGGCCGGAATATAATTAGGTGTTGTATAAAGAGTTATATCATCACCAGTTCTTTTCCATTGATAAACACATTTCAGAGGGGGGAAAAAATATTAATACTACCTATGCAGAAGCTGCCATAATATCTTTACTTTTGTATAGGAATCAGGCCATATCGCGTAGCATCGTACCATACCTATATACTATATAAACTTATTCCTTGCATGTTTAAATACAAAACTATTTAGCCTGAAGTAAGTCTATACTGAAAGTTCATAGTTTCTGTAGAGGGATGGACCATTCATTCCATTGATAACACATGGTATTGATCACCGAAACACTACATCCAGCTCTCTCAACCTTGGTTCCACAAATCCCTTTAGAATTCTGTGAAAGTTTCCACTAGAGCCAAGGGGTGGGAGGGGGGGTTGCTGGGGGTAATGAACATTAATGACTTATATGCTCTGTTGAAGGCCTTCAGAACATCCAGAAGGGTAATCTCAAGCATAGAAAAGTAACAATTTTTCTGACCTTAGCCCTAACTATGGTGGAGATGAGGTCATTTACGATACCCCCCCACCCCAATGTCGGAGGGTCTGTGAATATTTCGTTTAGGTCCCTAGGGGGTCCCTGAAGTGGAACAATGGTTGAGAAAGTAAGGTTTACCCAAAAGGTTATTTAGTAAGTACCTCCCTTTGTATTTTTCAGTTTGACGTTCTCGCTTATTTTTCAATTTTTTTTTTTTTAATTCCTTTCTTCATCCCGTAGGTCTATAAAATACTTCAACAAACACCCAATGTTCAGCATATTAATCTCTCGTCTACCAGGGTATCGGATGTGGCTTTCAAAGGGTAAGTGTGAACTGGTACAGTTATGCTGTGATGAAAGTATAAAATGTGTTTGTGTTAGCACACAGTCGGGGGTTGTCCACATTCAACCAGGGAAGAATTGTACCACTGCTACGGGTGTACACCCCCACCCCCCCCCCCCCCGCCCCCCCATTTTCAACTTTGCACAAAAAAATTGTATAAAAATAATCATATAATAATGCTTGGTTGGGGCAGATTATACAACAACAAGAAAACACAGGCTTAATTCTCTCATAATTTTTAAATGTTCGTTATCGAGACACATAGATACACAATACGTTCCTGTTTGACACAGCCATCTTAGCAGCGAGAATGCTTCTTATATCATGAAGATGAATAGAGCCCAGATTTTCCCGGTTTTTGTTCATTTTCAGGTTAAAGAACCATCATTCCTGCTCCGAATTGGACCATTTGGACTTATCGGGTTGTGCAAATATCACTGACTTAACTCTAGAGAGACTGGCGGATGCCTTCAAAAAGAATGCGAGTCAAGTTGAGGATCCGACCTGTTCTCTCGTGAAAATTGACAAAAATGGGAAAGCCAAACTGGGATCCTCCACGGTAACGGATAGGGCGAAACAGGGTGAAATGTGTCCGCAGTGTGGCAGCATAAGGATGACCACGAAATCAGTAGAGGAATGTGCTATAAGTGACCAGGAAGAAAAGCCAGATACCGCTGCCAACAAGAAGAGACAACTACAATACCTCAGTCTGTCGGGATGCTACCAAATAACAGACGATGGCTTAAGGTGAGTGAAGAGTGAAAACCTCTATAGTTAGGACCTGTGAGATAAATTACTCGGTTGTATGTGCTGTTTAGCTGTGGTGGAGGGATTGCCTCTATGTTTGACGAGTTATCATCGACCACGGTAATATTGTTGTGTGCCTTGAGCACTGTTACCGGTGGATATGTCTGCACTTTATAATTCCTCATGATCATTATGATCATCATCATTATTATTATTATTAGGAATCTACTGTTCCTACTGACATTTTTTACTGAATTACAGCACACATTGGTTACTTGAACAGGCTTTTTAAAGCAGCCTGATTATATTTGCTAATCATAATTAGTAATGCAGGGCCTATCTTAGGTACAGGAAATTATGCCGATATTTTGACAGACGATTGCTAACCGACTAACCAGGTGTTTAAGTTATTTTTGTCTACTTGAAGAAATTTGCCAGTGCCTACTTTAATATACTTGCAAATGGCACTGGCATTCAGCCAGTAAATAGCCAGAATTTTGAAATCTGAGTTTAAATTTGGGCAGAGGCCTGTGTTCAACACTGAGCTCAGAATTATATTTGGTTATAGTGAGACGAGTGAGCTGTTGTTTAAAAATGAGCGCTAACATTTATATAAAAAAGAGGTTGTTTTACATTTTAAACTCCAACTTTGTGCCATCAATAAACAAATAATTTACAGGAAATGTAGGATTTCTTTGGGATTACAAACTGTGTATCTCACCAGACACTTCCATAGACGTATTACTATTGTATACAAAAGCAATTAGGTAACATTAAAAATGTGCAACTATTGTCTTCATTATTCATTATTTTTAATGAAACTGACTAGTTAAGTTAATAAATTTTATTTGCTGTGAGATCTTGTGTGTCCAATAGTATTGACAATGGGAACAAACAAAAACCATTTTGAGAAACAATATAATGTGAGCCCATCCCTGTCCATATTTTCTTTGTGTAACCTTGATTTACACAGAGCTGTATCAAATGTGTAAAAGTTAGTTGGCCTGACGTTTCGATCCTAGCAGGATCTTCTTCAGAGGCTAAAAGAGCTGTATCAAAGTAGAGTGCTGCCACCAATAAAGTGCTTGGATGTTAATACTGTATCAATTCTTGATGAGCGCCCTCTATCAAGTTCACACTAATTGACACTGTATGGAAGACATATGCTGCATCATTCTGTACCTTTGACGTAAAACGCTATTGTTATGATGATGAAATTATTGTCATGATTGGTTTTCCCACTGCAAATGACGTGTGTTGTTTTGAAAATGTTGATGTTAAGAAATCTTGAATGATCATATGATGGTGCAATGATTCTAACATATATCATTTGCTTTGAGAAGGCCAGGAGAAATTTTGGAAGGCTTGGAAGAAAGACAAGCAGGGAAGAGAGATACTTTGTTATGGAGCGGAGGGAAAAGAAGTCAACAGTCGGCTGTACTGCCAGCACATGATAAATAAAATTTTACACAATTGAATAGGTGGTGGGGGATGGGGAGGGGAAGGTGGAAATTGCTCATTATTTGGCACATGCATTCACTTTATTTTCCTTTCCCACCTTCTTACTATTGCATTGTGGCGTATTACCACCAAACGCATTTCAAGCAAGCTCACATGCTTACAACTAATCAAACTATTCTGTTACAACATACATTATGTGTTTAAATTACTAGACAGTCTTTGAACACTTTTCAAAAACTTAATTTGAAGGTTTATAACAAGGACACACTTGCTCAATCTAGAACTGGAAATGTTTTTCCTATTTTCTCATATTTCCCGATATATTATTCACATATCTTTTGTGGCAGAGTTGGTCAAACAAATTATGGTAATGTTTTTTTTTTTTTTTGATGCTTAAGTTAAATGGAGTTACAAGGGCCTTTGATTTAATGTTTACTGGACATTTTTGAATGTCACTTTGTGGTGAAAGGGAGTAAGCTGAGATCTAGTCATTTTGCGTACTTTTTAAAAAACAATCGATACGCAAGCACTAGATGCATCGTGGTTAGAATTTTTTGACATCATCTGTACAATAATTGGTAGTGTTCTATTGAACATACAATCCTGGTATGTTCTGACCTGTCAAAGACACTGTCAAAAATAAGTTACTTCATGAAAATGTTTTGCAAGAAACCACCAACCATTGAAGCTTCTTATTTTAGTAATACTTTTAGTAAATTTGGAAATAATTGTCTCAAATAACTCAGAAAACTACCTTAAAAGATGGCCTGAAAGTTGTCGCTTTGTTTCCCTTCTGTATATGAAATACTTTACTGAGCAGTTCTATAACCTGTGAATCCTCTAAAACGTAAAAAAAGTCAAAAAAGTTACTTCATACCAAGCACTTTACAAGAAACCATCCATTTGAAGCTTCTTACAGTATGTAGTGTCACACACACTACATACTGTACATATATATCTATATGTATATATATATATATATATGTATATCTATCAATATATATTTCTATATATATATGGGCAATTACACAGTAAACCAACACGAAATGATAACATAGAGGTTTTCCACCCCTAAAATTGATATTTCCAATGTTCTGTAATGTTCAATATTACTC
>JAIPMN010017784.1:0-14072 GCA_020650975.1 Apostichopus californicus
TTTGTTCACAGAAAGTATAGATGTTTTAGATCTGTACTATGGAGACTTGAACAGCAATCATAGTGCCGAGTGAATTTTGCGTTTTATCGAGTAGAATTTAGTCATGGTCACCAAATAGAGAGTACTTTTAAATATATTTGCCGAAGCCTGAGAAGAATTCTGTTGTCTTTGTTAGAGATCAATCTGTATGCTGAATGCAATAACAGCTAGTTTCCATCTCGGTCATCAGCTGCCAATGTGAATATTGTTTGTCATATCTCAATGCTTTTTGAGGTACAATACTTAGATTGAAGTATTTTGTGCATGCTGGATATACCCTTCAGCCTAGTGTGTCACATTCATATAAGATTATTCATGTAGCATCATCGAAACCACACTGCAGTTTTGCTGTCTGGTTATATATTGAAATGATATGGTTGATGTTCGTTACAGTAAGTTTTTAACTTTTTTATATAAGTGACAGAAGCCATTTCGTATACTTACGCTGGACTACATAGTTATGCTGTAGAACCACATAGGTTCATGGTTTGGATATGTTTCATGATATCTCTGGAAGTGTTTCAATTATTATCGTCCAACTCTCACAGAATTGTTCAACTACCGCACTATTCTTTTAGAGTAAATGGTGTCATACGATCTCACAAAACAATATGTTAGTAAAAGACTGGATACAACTTATGTTTCCAAAATCCTGTATGCTTGACCAACATATACGATTTTAGAGTATTAAGAAGAAAATCAACCTGGTTGTATTGACATACGTCGATCAATCAAAGCTTGTAATGACGGGGTGAGGAGGAGAGGCTGGGGTGAGGAGAGGGTGGAGTGGGTTGAGAAGGAGACAGTGGGTTGAGTGGGTGGGTGAGGAGGGTGGGTGGGGTTGGTGGATGGGGAAGGCTATTTGCTGACCTTGCAAAGGTCAATACGTTTTGTTATAGTAAATCTTTGAAACATCTGTATTTTATGTCATCTCAGAAAAGCTCGAGCGGATTATTTCGATCTAGCAAGAGTTTAGATACAACTTCAAGGACAAGCACCACCAGCGAAGGACAAAAGTTTTGCAAATCTGGAATTTACAGGGTATGGCAGTTTGAACTCTTTCATTTAGACCTAAACATATGATTATTAAATATGTTCATACCAGTCGCAGACTGATTCATGTTACTGGTTATTTCAAGAAACAAATAGGTATTATATCATTGCTAACAGTAGGATTCATCAGGGAGAGTAGGTACTGATTTGAGAAAAAGTACGATCGCTTTTTATTTATGTTTTAAACATACCTGCATAAATGTCCCACCAGTGACATCTCTGTCTCTCTCTATCTTGTGTTAATTTATATTCCTCCCCCCCCCCCCCCATCTGATCCCGGATTGTCTCCTTTACAGCGTACACACATATACCAGGGAGAGTTCTGTAGCAACTCCCTATAATAATGCATAGGGGAAAAGGAAATTTTATAAAAGAACAAAGTATTTCTGAGCACCAAGGTGTAATCATTTTATCACGTTTAACGAAGTCTACAGTGGCGGTCTGGAGTAAGGATTAACTGCAGATCCACTTTGTGAATGTTTAACGATCATTGAGTAATTAATCTTGACTACTTACAGGGAACACACGTGGCCATACGATTAGTTCAGAGAGATACAGTGCTACTTACCACAGATATCATCATGGAGATTAAACAGGTGAGAAATTGAAATGAATGTACGTATATAAGCAAATGTGAACAAAGTGTGGCTCGTTGGGAAATGTTCTTGGGACTCACCCACATGGTTTCAAAGTTTATTAATAAGGCCTGTGGAACCTACCATCGCCATGAAGTGTTTATTTTGGGAGTTTGTATAGGGCCTACTTGTGATATGGTATTTCAACCTAACAGGTTGATATTTGAAACTTACTGACTTGTTATTTCCATATAATATTCCCCTTTTTTATCATGTGAGTTGGTACAGCCTTGCGGCCCACGGATTGGGTACAAAATATCACACAGTAACGCAATATTAATTTCGTGCCCAACACAATGTTTAGTGCGCAGCCAAAAAGTAACATGAAATGTGAAGTGCTTATTGAAATTTCTGTGCTTCAGAGGTAAACTGATGATCCACAATATCTATACAGGTTAATGGCACTGGTTCAGCACAACGCTGCTTATTTTTACATCTATGCACGGGCCAGGAACAGTTGCAGCGCCAAGGCGGGTGGGGGAGGGGGATGAGGGAACTAACCCAATCATGCTTGCTCCCCTCCCAGATCCCCCACCCTCGCCCAAATCGGCTGCGGTAAAACAAAACTGATTCTCCCTTTTGTGCAAATTAACATCATCTTTCTGACATGTGCTTTGAAGTTGCTAATTACGAGATAACCAGAAATATCTCAAAATCTAACAACTTCTGGGATGTTTGTATAATCAATTCATAGACAATTGAATTTCTCTCTCTTTTATGTGTATGTTGTGCTTTAAATTCACACGACAGAACAAAGAATGGCTGAAAACGTCAGCGCTGCAATGGGCTTCGTCCCCTGGACCCCAACTAGGGTCCTGAGTTACATTCCAGAGAAAGGTCATTTAATTCTTCTTTCTGACCTGTATTTTTGCTCTAAGAAGGCAAACAAGAACTATCTGCAGCTTATGGGGGCCCTGCGTGACCCCAAGCCGATAACAGTGTACACTTGTAATTATAAAATAACCTGCCGCTTTTCTTGGTTTATTTGGGTGTGGAAACGCTGCTCAGCTAGTCACTGCATGTCGGTCTCGAAATCGATCAAAATCCTCTTAAAACCATGGTGAATGTATACGACCCTCGTTATATGACATTAAAGTTTTGTCACAATTTTGAATTTCATGCCTTGAAATTTTCAAAACTGTTTGCTACCTTAAGTGTTTGATTGTCCTCCACTTATCCCTCACCCTCTCCCCTCCCACTGAGCAATGTCTGGTCCCACCACTTGCCAGTGATCTGTTTACATAAAGGTCAACTGACGAGGCCCGCTGTTCCATGAACACCGATATCACAACAGTTATCATATATGATTACAGGAATGGAATTACAACCGGTTTAAAGACAACACCAATAACGCAACGGTTATCATACGATTGCAGGAATTGGTTTATAACCGGTTTAAAGACAACACCTATATCGCAACAGTTATCATACGATTGCAGGAATTGGTTTATAACCGGTTTAAAGACAACACCCACGTGTAAGCAAACAGTTCTTGTCATAACTATAGTTGAAACATTTCAATAAGTTGCAAGTTTTGATTGATTTCATGGTCATGTTTCGTTTAAGTAGGAAGTATATAGATGCAGAAGATTTTAAAATTCACTGCTAGTGCTATAATCTGAATGAAATTAAATCAATCGAGCGGTAACCCAAATCATCAGCGTTGCTTAGTTATATAACATTTTAAATTCTTAAATGTTTACAATAAATTGTTTGTTCCTTGAAAGTCGAATTCTCAGAGATCGGCTACTTGATTAGTCATGGTTTACAAGTCACGAGTTTCATTGATTTCATCTGATTTTACTTTTACCCTCTTCTTTTCGATCAAAGTCTCATCTCTCCGAGCAAGAAACTTATCGTCATCGTGCCTGCATCACTTTTGTTTACTGCCATAATTATTATACAGAGGGCAGTCTATACTGGCGATTAGTTTTTGAACGTCACATATGAATGATCCGTGGCACAGGCACGATTACTGTATATTTAAGACACGGTCGCCTCCCATATATCAGCCTGTGTAACTCCTTTTCAAATAACCATGTAGGCCTATCGTGAGCATAGATAAATTGCTTTTGAATAGCATGATCATTCTACGGAAGCTTTAAAGTACCATCAAAATAAGAAAACTTTGCCCCAATAAGTCAACATTTTCCAGTAAATTTTTAGATAACAAGATAGTATCTTATCAAAGGGCAGAAAAAATGTTGGATTGCTCAATTGATTTAACTGAGCAATTTTGAATTGACGAGATACGATAATTTGTCAATTAAAGATTTTGCAGAAAATTGTTCAATTGCTCAGATGGAATGAAGTGAACAATTAAACATTTTGCAGAAAAATGTTGAATTGACGAGATATGATAATTTGTCAATTAAATATGTTGCAGAAAATTGATTAATTGCTCAGTTAAAGCAACTGAGCAATCCATTGTTTTTCTGATTTTTTATAAGACATTAGCTTGTTATCTAAACAATTTACTGAAAAATGTCAACTTATGGGGCAAAGTTTTTCTTATGTTGATGGCACTTTTATGCTTCCGTATCATTATCATGTTATGCAACCTTTTCTCCCATTTCAGACCAAGTATGATTCTGTCAATGTACTTTCCATACGTTTCAACTAATTTTAGATTAAGATATTCCATCATGTTTTTATCTTATTAGATACGAAGTGTACACCACGACAATTTAAACGTCTTCTACGGTGTTTGTACGGAGGCGCCAAACGTATGTGTTGTAACAGCTTACTGTAAGCGGGGAAGTCTGCAAGTAAGTAAATGGAACCGCAGTAGACATTATGTCTGGGGTGAATTAAAGTCTGGGCAATCCAGGGTGTTCCGAGGGACTTAAAGGCAGTGAAGACTCTCCCCCAAAACGCGTGCCGCCCTCTGAAAAAGTTAACTTTCCGTTGCTTGCAAGTGAAAATTTTTTCTTGTCGCTACAAAATGCAGACAGTAATGAAACGTGATACCTTGTTATCTTTTATCTGGACCTGAGAAGCCATCGCTGCTATGTACACTGTGCTGTGGGTATTGACCGTAGCTGCATGTATTGCCTGTACACTAGTGTCTAATTACCGACGGTAGCAAGCTGTGTGTGTATTTTCTGGGATCGATGGTGGTGTCTAACACTTCTGTTACACCTCATTCGAAACTAGGTCAGATTACCGGCATCAGACGTTTCTTTGTGCGCGAGTCTTCACTCCCTTTAAAGAAGCTACAGAGTAAATAATTATATTCCATATTATTACATGAAATTAGGAGGCTCACTGGAAATGAAATTCATCGACAATCGGGTAGCATGGACCACATGTCATACGTCGGAAGACCGTTATAAGACACTACAATATAGGAGGTCGAATATCATACATACATATAAATATAGCTCACTATATAAACATTGTACTTAGCAAAACGTCTGTATTACGTGAAAGGGGAGCATATTGATTAAATATGACTGCAGTTACGTAACTTATGTATTATCAAAACCTGTTGTATCCCTCGTGTTATTGTAATACGCTATTCTGCCTAACGTCGCCGGATACGTGTATAAAGATCTGAGCACGAACACTTTTCTCTGGTTGATATTCGACCAACTGTCGATGGCACATTTGTAGCGAAAAAAACGAACTTCTACACCTATAGTGCAGATATGTAATATCTTTAATAAAGGTCTTAATAATATTTATATATTTCCAATCCTATACTCAGGATGTCTTAGAAAACGAAAGCATCAAACTGGAAGAAAATTTCAAGATCTCCTTTGCACATGACGTATGTCTGGTAAGATATAAAATATACACACGAGTACGTTGAATGCTTTTGAAAGATTTGAAAGGATTATGATTGACTTAACACAAAAGTATGTGTTATTTATTCCTAATAAACTTGCTATTATGACGAATCAGACAAAGAAAGAAAAAATCATTATCTTGAAGGCAAAGCGGAACTTGCTCGTTTTTTTTTTCTTTAACCTTTTCGAAACAGAGAGCTTGGGGACAGATCTGCTTAAATATAATTTATGTGTAAAAATAAGCTGGCCTGACGTTTCGATCCTAGCAGGATCTTCTTCAAAGGCTAAATGACAAGTAACAGTAACAGAAGGGACAAAAACACGCACAGAATACAGACAGGTTAATGAGCATGGTGAACACAAAGAGATAGATGTAAGGGGATTAGTAGACAAGGGATGGAGAGAGGAAAGAAAGACACCAACAGGGGAAGAGGAGAGGTAGGAGATAAACAGCGGAGGGACAAAGAGAGGATATAGGGAAGGGGGTAGGGAATAAACTGGAGAAGGACTAAGACAGAAAGGTGTGGAGCAAAAAGTGTGGAAGAGAGCTATGAGAAGAGGAGTGATGGGGGGGGGGGACAAGGGGAGAAGGAGGGGGGACAAGAAAAGTTAGTCATGTCCTTCCTGAATGTTGAGCCCATGAGGTTGAATGGTGCGAAGGCGTTGCATCCACAGCCTCTCTCTGTTGATTCGTACTAGGTCAGGGCGGCTACCTAAGGATTCAATCCCCTGTAGGGACATGTCGTTAAAGGTATGGTTGGGAAGGTTAAAGTGTTCTCCAACTGGGGTCTCAGTCTCCATGGTGTTGACTGTGGATCTGTGACCATAGAATCGCTTCTTGAGGGTGGTTTTGGTTTCGCCAACATACTGAATGCCGCAAACTCTACAAGAGATCAGATATATGACATTAGTGGTTGTGCAAGTGATATGACCCTTATAGTCTTGTGTGTGAGTTGCATGCTGTGGCTGGTGATGGAATTGGATTCAACAATGTGGTGGCTGCAGATGATGCATCTCGAAGTATGATCACATTTGAAAGCAAACGTCAGGCCAACTTACTTTTACACATTCTCCTACACAGGCTCTCTAATGGATAAGCAGTTTGCTAACAGGTTTATTTTATTTTAAATATAATTTAGTAATAGACCAGACCAATCCAGCAAATCATCTCTATATACTGCAGGGTGCAGTCTTTGACAAGATTTTGCTTGGAGGGTCAAATTTCGGATAAAATGCAGTCTTCAAACTACCATGTTTCATTTCTTCTGTTCCTTGATGTCATTATTTTACTTCCTCTTTCATGTTATTACTTGATTGTCATTTACATATGTTCCTCAAAAACTCCTTCTCATTGGTCGATGTTTATTTGACTAAATTATTCTCATACAAAATAAAGAAAAATAAAGGAGATTCGTTATTCCATATCATGTGTTACATTAGGATATCAATCCTTAATAAAAAAATCATGAGGAGAGGGAAAGGGTGTAAATGAAATCTTCCAACATTTCCACTGTTGATTTTTTTGGCATTTCAGTAACGTGGCATTTATTTTCCCCCAAACTGCTGTAACATTTCTTTTCTTTTCTATACAGGGCATGATATTTCTTCACAACAGTAATTTAAAGTCACACGGCAAATTAAAGTCATCCAACGTTTTAATAGACGGCCGTTGGGTTTGTAAGCTGGCAGACTTCGGCCTTCATAAATTTAAAGTTGATAAAAATAACCAACAATCTAAAACAGAGACCGAAATATACAGAGGTGAGTTAAAACTTCCTAACAATATGATGAAGCAATATTATCTATTACTATGAAGTCTCATGTAGACTTTGTGTAAGAATGATCTCATTTGCACTTATCTATCGATCATATGGTCAAACTTATTTCTGGAAAACTTTCAGCGCTGTCGTCACTAACCAATAAATGAGCTACACCTCGAAATCTCTGGCATCATAATTACAACACAACAATAAAAACAACCGAGGGGGTCCAAAATATCACAATTACAGCACAACAATAAAAACAAAGCGAACCGAAGGGGTCCAAAATATCACAATTACAGCACAACAATAAAAACAAAGCGAACCGAAGGGGTCCAAAATATCACAATTACAGCACAACAATTAAGAACAAAGCGAACCGAGGGATCCAAAATGTCACAATTACAGCACAACATTAAAAACAAAGCGAACCGAAGGGGTCCAAAATATCACAATTACAGCACAACAATAAAAACAAAGCGAACCGAGGGGGTCCAAAATGTCACAATTACAGCACAACATTAAGAACAAAGCGAACCGAGGGGGTCCAAAATGTCACAATTACAGCACAAAAATAAGAACAAAGCGAACCGAAGGGGTCCAAAATATCACAATTACAGCAAAACATTAAGAACAAAGCGAACCGAGGGGGTCCAAATGGAAGCGTAAAGTGTATATACTTTAAATTAGTTTTAGATATTTTACTACTTATTTTTAAAATGAATTCACGCAGAACCAAAACAAAAGAATGTGTTCATATTTTGAAGTTGGAGACTGAGAAGAACTGAACGCATATGCAAAAGGTAATGTCGGATTTTATAGCAATGTTTAATTTCCATAATTAAGTATACGGTGCCGCTCAAAATATTCCATTTTGCAACGTGTGTCTTTCTTAGAATACTTATGGACATCGCCAGAGTTATTGAGGTGCCCTGCTCAGACAGCAGCTGGAACACAAAAGGGGGATATTTACTCATATGGCATAATACTCCAGGAGATAGCTTTAAGAGGAGGACCTTACTGTAACCAAATCATCGAAAGTAAAGGTATATTCATTTCAAACTTATGCCTATGTCTTATGTCGTATGCATGGGTTTGTCCTTTACATCACAAGACACTTAAAATGAAACGTTTATTCGGACACGGTCATGAGAGGCTTAATATATATCCTATAGAACTGTTGATCACATTAAATCATGTTGTGCACTCGATAGCTAATCCCCAAAATGTTCCAAAATATCAGTAAAATGGGCTGTTTTTATAAGAACATGTTCTACGTCTGAGCCTCTCACTTATAGGTGACAGTAATGTAGTTTTCTGTTTGAACATTAGGAATTGTTTCGCCTAGTTACATCATCTTTACAGCGACGAGATGACAATGTTAAGCTTCGCCTCGATTGTTATATTCTTATATGCAAAGTAGGCACGTAAAAGAAACTACATGATATATGGTTTGAGAAATACCAGACTTGCGTGATGTATTAAGCAATTTGTTACAAATGCAACAAGCTAACAGCAAACGTGTGTGTATATTTATTTCGCTTAGAGAACGTTAAATATGTTGCACTGCGTTCTCTTAAAAGTACAGGTTACTGAAAAAAAATATGATTTTCTCAATTCCAGAAATCATATCGGCAGTAAAGCTCGGGGCTATTCCAATGTTTCGACCTCATGTTCCTTCAGAAGCATGTACGGAACCCTACAGGAAACTAATGGAGAAATGTTGGTCAGAAAGACCAATCGACAGACCTGAATTTACTGAAATTAAAAGAAATATTTCAAAAATTTGCGGACATAGGTAAGTTGTTACTGAATAGCTATATGTTTGCTGTCCATAGAGATATCGCACTACCTTTAGGGATGCATCGATCGTCCTCACAATTGCCCGAAGTTGTAATGGCAAACTAATTCAGGACTGTAATATTAAACACATTATTGTCATCAAATTGTTTCTTTAAAATATAAAGCTCAGGTAACGGTTTCTAGCACACAGTGACTAGGATTACTATATAGAATCACCAATTAAGATAACGCATTATTTGCAATAATATATTCATTTTAATAACAAGTTTTCATCATTACCCCTAATTACGTGAAAAACTAATTGGTTTACGTTGTTTTGTCATAATTAGATAATACTGTTAGAATCAACAGTAACAATTAAAAACACAACACCAACACAGAAAGAGATAGCAATAATGAAAAGATGAAGACGGTTTTTATGAATATTCATTATTTCTGAGCTTGTGACGTCAAATAGTTAGCATACATAATTATAATGTCATGTTTAATTAAACTTGCTATTAATTTTAGACAGGTAAACATCATTGACAACATGTTTTCAATGATGGAAAAATATGCAAATCAGTTAGAGGAGCTGGTCGAGGAGAGGACAGAACAACTGGAGGAAGAGAAAAAGAAAACAGATAAACTGCTTTATTCGATTCTGCCAAAGTGAGTATAGAGCAGGGTTTCCCTAACTTTATCTCCCCCCCCCCCCCACGAACCCCCTGTGGATGTCAGAGTTGTCCACGAACCCCCAACTTTTCGACATGATATGAGTCATTATTATACTTTAATACGCATAACAGTGCTTCGTAGTGTGTCATGCGTACACCAACTTCACCAAAGTCATGCAGCCTGTGTCTGTTTCATAATTCAGTCATTCATCACATGCACGGTACGGCACTACCTTGGCAACATATGCGTATGCAACGCGAAAAGAGTTTGTCGATAGGTACGACTTTTGTACATTACTAAATTATATGATATATCAGATTTTAGTTCAGCAAAAAGCACTCTAGTTTTGACTTTCAGAAACGTCTCACGAACCCCCTGGGATGGACTCACGCACCCCTGGGGGTTCATGCACCCCAGTTAGGGAACCCCTGGTATCGAGCAATGTTTGCATGAAGAGATGTATGTATCCAGACAGTTGGTATAGAGGAATCACTGTATGAACGATATGAGTTTACAAATACTGTACAATGCCCTATTATTGATATATACATGATACAATATAGCACTAGCTGCTCGTTGTCACCAAACCTATATCGAGTATAACTCAATGTAAAGTTGTAATTTATGCAAGATGACGAGATCCTGATTAACTATCACTCGCATAAATTACGTGCAAACAGGAAGTTGGAAATTTACCAGCAATGTCTTGTTTTTCTTCAAATGAAAGTTGATTATTGTTTCGATCTGTGGCATGCTGATTTTATTATAAACTGAATAGTCCTACATGTATCATAATTTATATATATCAACGCAAATAGGCCTTAAAAGTAACAAGCATTTGTTAACAGTTGTGTTATTTTGATAATAAATTATGCTGTAAGGAACAAAAGTTAGTTGGAGAGCAAGATTTATAACGAACAAAGAAATAAGCCAGCAGCTTATATTTCACAGGGATTAGCCCAGGATTTCCTGAGTGCCGGGTATACTGATCGCCGTCCTGGGGGAGGGGTCGATTTTTGAAGGTGCTCAGATGCCAAATGCTGGCACTTGTGAAGCTTTTTAAGCATATACACAAGTACTAGTTTTGCTAGCAATTTAAATTTTTAAATTTTTAGTGAAATATATTACGTAGCCTACCTGGTAAAAGTTATTAGTTTGTTTCAAAGAGATTTTACAAGGGGCCGATTGAGAGCTGTAAGTGATGTTTCTCGCATGCGTAACTGATGCATTATTAGTCTGTATGATTTTGGCATAGGCTAGGCCCAATTTATGTTGAATATATTGTTAGGAATGTCGGGATTTCAGATGAAAATAGTGCTGGGCGGGATTCACGATTTTTAAGACAGTGCTGGGGGGTAATTTTTAGTGCTGGGCGGGGCCGACCAGTGCCGCCCAGCGTGGGCACATGCCTGATTTCATAGTAATAAATAACACCATTTGGTATTTCGTATTCAATAGATCTGTTGCTGACCAGTTGAAGAAAGGTCAAGCTGTACAGGCTGAACAATACGAGCTGGTTACGATTAGTTTTAGTGATATCGTTGGATTTACTCAATTAGCCTCTGAGAGCACTCCATTCGAGGTAGTAAACTTCCTCAATGATCTGTACACCCTCTTCGATGACATCATTGATCTCTACGATGTATACAAGGTAAGTGTGATCAACCAACCCCCCCCCCTCCCCCCCCCCACACCTCTTTTCGTACCTTGCTCAACAATTTCATTTGATGCACAAATTAAGAAAGAATCTGAACTTACAGGGGATAAAAGCACTTGGCAGGCGGAACATCTTTTTAACTAAATAGAAGAAGTCTTAGTATAAGAACCTGAAACTTTAAACCACGGAATTAACATATATGAACTAGACGGAACGTTCCGCACATACAATGCTGAAGAAATAGCACAGTAAAAGAAAAATCTGTGAAAACCAATTACCGTCTCACGTGTCCTGAACGAGAATTAGAAAAGATACTTGGGGTTTATATTGTTGTTAGAAGGAACAATGTTGTGTTGAAGAAAATCTAACATCTATTATTCTTTTGCAGCATCGTTCTTCGCTTGGCAATGGCTAATCAGTTTACCAGGCCTGGTTATAAAGCCTATATGATTTTAAGCGTTATATGTTAAATAATTTTCAGTACTTGGCTACTGCAACATTTGATTTACAGTAAAATAACTGTCACACAGAACGTAAGTTGATAAGATAAAACTATATTTGGACTCATCATACGTAAAAATTACATTGACTGACAACAGGTACATAGGAGGGACTTTCCCAGACAAGTTGATAGGGTGAAGGGGGTATGATGCTGGTGTGGTATAGCCCAGGTTGGGTCCGTCTGCGAAGCTCCTATCTCTTCCGAAGCTGTATAAGTTCAGATCTCTCTGTTATGTCAGTGAAATGATCTTTATTGTGTGGAGGTATACCTAGCTTATACCTGTTTGCTTGTTAGAAGATTATTGGATAAAAGGATGAATCCAGTACCATTACTACTAAAGTTAAGGACATTGATGAAGTGTATGTATGCAGTTCCATATAAATTCCATATAATTAGATTTAACCTTTATAGCCTATATAACATAGATATGCACACATTTGTTTTTTGAATATGTGCCTTCGTCTAACGTTACAAATAATTCTTTCCACTTATTCAGCTCCCCACGGTACCTAAAAGAGCATAGTTTTAGAGAGGGCGCTACTAAAGATCTTCGTTATGTTGACGATGATACCTCAAGAATGCTAAGAATGTAGACAATTAGAAATGGTTCTTGGACGATAAACTGGCGTGTGAAACATAAACCCACTTCATTTCTTTTGAAAAGAAAGCACTCGCCTAGATGAGATCAAATAAGTTAATAGATTGGCAATCAATCATTCATGAAGATAATAATAATAATAATAATAACTGTACAGTGTTTTCGCCCTTGATATTTCATAATTATGAAATAAAAGCGTCTTGTCATGCTGTTCTTATCCGGCTGCTGTTTATACTGTCATGTAAAGCTAGTCATGTTGTATCTATTATACTGTCATGTAAAGCTAGTCATGTTGTATCTATTATACTGTCATGTGAGGCTATTCATGTTGTATCTATTATACTGTCATGTGAGGCTATTCATGTTGTATCTATTATACTGTCATGCATTAGGCTATTCATGTTGTATCTATTATACTGTCATGTAAGGCTATTCATGTTGTATCTATTATACTGTCATGCATTAGGCTATTCATGTTGTATCTATTATACTGTCATGTAAGGCTATTCATGTTGTATCTATTATACTATCATTTTAGGCTATTCACGTTGTATCTATTATACTGTCATGTAAGGCTATTCATGTCGTATCTATTATACTGTCATGTAAGGCTATTCATGTTGTATCTATTATACTGTCATGTGAGGCTATTCATTTTGTATCTATTATACTATCATTTTAGGCTATTAATGTTGTATCTATTATACTGTCATGTGAGGCTATTCATGTTGTATCTATTATACTGTCATGTGAGGCTTTTCATGTTGTATCTATTATACTGTCATGTGAGGCTATTCATGTTGTATCTATTATACTGTCATGTGAGGCTATTCATGTTGTATCTATTATACTGTCATGTGAGGCTATTCATGTTGTATCTATTATACTGTAATGTGAGGCTATTCATGTTGTATCTATTATACTGTCATGTGAGGCTATTCATGTTGTATCTATTATACTATCATTTTAGGCTATTAATGTTGCATCTATTATACTGTCATGTGAGGCTATTAATGTTGTATCTATTATACTGTCATGTGAGGCTATTCATGTTGTATCTATTATACTGTCATGTGAGGCTATTCATGTTGTATCTATTATACTGTCATGTGAGGCTATTCATGTTGTATCTATTATACTGTCATGTAAGGCTATTCATGTTGTATCTATTATACTGTCATGTGAGGCTATTAATGTTGTATCTATTATACTGTCATGTAAGGCTATTCATGTTGTATCTATTATACTGTCATGTTAGGCTATTCATGTTGTATCTATTATACTGTCATGTGAGGCTATTCATGTTGTATCTATTATACTGTCATGTAAAGCTAGTCATGTTGTATCTATTATACTGTCATGTAAGGCTATTCATGTTGTATCTATTATACTGTCATGTGAGGCTATTCATGTTGTATCTATTATACTGTCATGTGAGGCTATTCATGTTGTATCTATTATATTGTCTTGTAAGGCTATTCATGTTGTATCTATTATACTGTCATGTTAGGCTATTCATGTTGTATCTATTATACTGTCATGTGAGGCTATTCATGTTGTATCTATTATACTGTCAT